>CAFUXE010000965.1:277935-290184 GCA_903364295.1 Serranus cabrilla
GTGTGTGTGTGTGTGTGTGTGTGTGTTCTTGGCAATGGAGGGACCAAATCACCAAGTGCAGCAGTGTGACTCATGGTTGTGTTTTGTTTAGACAATGGATCTCAATGGCACAGAGGAAGCAGATAGAAGGCTTTCATACACACAGTGTTACAAGTAGATCTATCTATGATTGTTTTGATTGACAAGCTAGCTAAACCGTAGCCTAATTTTTTTTTGTTAAGCTAATCTACAAGAGTGTACACTGTTGTCTCATTTAGCCACTTGCAATTGCGTTTTTTAAGGATATATAAAAACTTTAAAATTCACAAGTGGAGGTCTTTACTGACATTTTTATGTCATACAACAAAACGTAAACATGTCTTAAGCTTGTGTTAACCACATACCTTATTTCAGGCATCTAACCAAAAACCTATTCAAAATCCTCATTAAGTTTGAGATAATAAACCAAGTTGCTAAAATTCTAACTTACTTCCTGGTTAAGGAACTCATTCCTGTGGGGCCCTATATGAAGCAATGATATCACTGGATCTGTTTCATTTCCCTGTCATGCAATGACATGTTATGTGCACATTTTAATTTCCTCAACAGCCAGAAAGAGCAGTGGACTTAGAAGATCCAGATGACTTGCAGTCTTTCAGAGATAAAAGGGATTACTTCCAGAAGATTGGTGAGTGAAGATGACAAGCAACAGTTAGTAATATACATGTGATTTCTTCTCCTTCTTCTTTTAAAAAATCAAACTGTCTCTCACATCCACAAAAACCCAATTGATTGATCCTTTCCTAATGTCTTTGCCTCTGGTTTGAAGAACATTGTGGAAGTGATTTGTTCTCTCTGTAATGTGATCATTGGAGGCTAAGATAATATTCTGGTCTACTGGACAGGAAGTAAAGTGACGTGCAGTTTGTAAAACGGATAAACATCACACAACATTGTGTAAATGATCAGTTGCCTCCAGAGAATGCTCTCTGTCTTCATAGTGTATTGCAGATGTGGTGTCATAAGCTTTCATTAGCATGCACAGTGTTCTTTCAATGACTATTATTGCCAGAGGGGACACAAGTTCTGCACTCCAGGTTTAAACCATTATGCATATAATCATTTTCAAATTTACATTATATCATTTCTTTCATTCCTCACCATCTCTCTCCTCTACTGTCCTCCAGGCTATCACCCCAAAGGTGGTTCTAAGGCCCAAAAGCCTCCACCTGCCCCCTCCAGCCCACCCAGACCTCAGCAGCGCTCCCCACCATCACCACATCCATCACCACCACCTACAGCACCGAAGCCTGAGGGTAAGAAGGTGAAACAAGTTTAATGGACAAGATAAAAATTTGGGGAATCTAGATATTGGTTCCCCTTTCACCTTCAGAACGCTGTTATATTACACAGTATGTAGATCACAATTTAAAAGCCCATAAAGGACAAGCAGCTCACAGTTAAAATGTATATTTTGAATGAAAAGACACAAAGGGATTATATAGAAAATGACCTGAATGAAGAGCTTAGGTTATAGTTTCTGTCTTCCATCTCCCACAGTAAAGCGTTTCCTCCCCCCTCCTGCAAGAGAAGTGGATGCCCCAAAAGCAGCGCCTACCCCAGCTCCTCTCAGTAAGCCTCAGCCCGAACCCACATCCAACATCCGGGACATCATCAAACTGTATAACAGCCGACCCCAGCCAGAAGCCAAACCCTTTGAGCCTGTCAGGTCAGTTTCAGTGCTGCTGCCTATGAGGTCTATACACACTTCTGCCATCTGATCAAATATCCTGCGTGGAAACATTTTCTCTCTCACAACTGTATGAATTCATCATGCGATGGTTAATGTAACATTGGAAAGGACATTGTGATTATATCATATGCACATTGCCCGAAAAGCAACTAGGACCTTTAACTAATTTGTCCTTATTTTAAAACTTCCCAGTTTGAATTTTAATGATTGTTGAGGGTTGTACATGAATTGTAAATGTGTTTTCCCCTCCTATTATTGGGCCAGAGACTACCGGAGTTCCTTAATTGATCCCACATTGGCCTCATCCACTAGAAATAATAACTTTAGTAATGTTTGTGATTTGCTGTTTTTATCCTCTATACAGACCTCCAGTACGGAATTTTATAAAGAAGAATGACCACAAAGAGGAAGCTTTGGCCAAACTCAAAAACAAAGCACCAGTGCCACAGCAGAAGGTCAGGACGGTCTACAAAGTCATTCTGACACTACAAATAAAAAGATCTTTCTAGAAATGTGTTATTTTATGTCTCAGAATATATTGTGTTCCACATCCTCACATATCACACTTCTTCCTGCTTGCAGAAACAGTGGGTGCCTCCGCCAGTTATGCCTAAGAGGGAGCAACCTCGTCCCAGGAGCCCATCCCCTCAGCCTTCTCCCCCCTCCACCAGGGGACCCCGCGTCATCTCCAGTGACATGAAGCGGAAACAGCGCTCCTTGGAGGACTTGTTTGGCTCGCAGCGCTCTAGACACCCTTCCCTTCCTCCTCCTGACTCCCCGCCACCTCCTCCACAGCCAGCACCTCTCCTTCAGAGCATCCCTGACCCACCACCCATGGCTGCCCCGTCTCTAAGTGGGTGTCATCTCCAGACATTATGTTTATGTAGATAGGCCTCTTATATGATGTGTTTTAGCTGTCTGCTGCTGCTGCTAACTAGCATTCAACCTGAATGTTACAGATGTGAGGAAGTTCATGTGACATTCATTTGCTGTTTGTTAACTCTAGATGTGCTGCCAGATGTGGAGGGCATTCGCTCTCAGGTCCACCGCTTCTCTCCTGGGGTTAACTTCTCTTATTCCAACATGCCCGGAAAACTGTTCCTGAGAAAAGAAGTAGGACACACACACACACACACACACTTTTTATACAATTAAAACACGTGCAGCGCATCAGGTTATTTGATGCATGACATATTAAAACACTTTGGAGATTTGGGCTATTTTGGCCATTTTTGACTTTTCATTCTGCCTGTATACACCACTTAAAAATGTTTACCAAGACCTGATAATTATTATCTTTACTTTTACTAACTGAATCAATGTTTTGAACGCAAAAAACCCCACAGAAAAATATAAATTTGGATGTTGAGGCCCTCCGTCAACTGCTCTCTAAAGTTTTATGTTTGAAATTATATTCAGTATAAAAACATAAAACTAGGTGTTATCTTCATTTTACATCTTATATGTTATATTTGCAACCCGTGTTCACAATTGCGACCTTTAAAAATCTTCATAGAGCATGATTGTGTTTTGAAAGAGAAAAAAAATTTAAATCTGATTTTTTTTCTCTTTTGTTTCATTGGTTTCATAGTAAACATTTTTTAGTGGCAGATTGACAAGTATTCAAAATAGCCAAAGACTCCAAAGGGTTAATATCTTTACCTACACAGTTAATTTGAACTGGAAACCTTTAACCTTTAAAAAAAAACAACCCTAACCTCATGTGCCATTAATTTGTGTGCAGGTGTTTTACCCCAGAGAGATGTTCAGCCGGCCCTACATCCTCAATCTGCTGTGTGAGCAGGTTGGTATTTTATGTGTCATCATGTAGTTTACTAAGAGATCACATTACCCTCTGATTCATTGTACATTGTCTCCATTGTACTAGCAAGTAGACATCAAACATTATCATTGTATCATTGTGTGATGTGTTTCAGATTATGAGGGACACCTTCTCTGACAGCTGTGTGAGGATCAGCAGAGAGGAGAAAAGGAAAATGAAGGACCTGCTTGGTGAGACTCCTGACAGATGATCATGATGCTGGATCTTACAGTTGTTACAATGTGGATTAAAATGTTACAAAGCAAAAGTCATTCATAAGTGGTAGACATAAATATTCACTGAATCCCTGAAGATAAACAGTATATTTTGACTTTTATCCTATTTCATCCCTTTGTACTTCAGCTAATTTCAATGTGGGAATGACTATAAGCACCATCCAGAATGACAGCATGAAGAAGAGGATTGTCATGGCTGCTCGAGATAACTGGGAAAACTACTTCACCCGCCTGTTCCCTTTGAAGGTGAGTAAGGCAAAGATGGAGACAGTGTGGAATATCTCAGTGACACACTTTCACCTTTTCAGGCAGTTTATTCAGTTCTTCCAAAATCAATAGTGTGGTGCCTGATTTCAAATTGTTTCTTTAACAAGCATCTGCTCTGTGTGTCTGTTGAAGGTGGCCAGTGGAGACGCACAGGTCGTTGGTGTCTCTCATCGTGGCGTTCGTCTCCTGAAGGTTGTCAGAGCATCAGGCATCAACCCCAAACACCTCCGTCTGCTCAGAAGCTACAGGTAAACATGCAGCCTCCCTGCACAAACACAGCAAAGAGTACGCAAAGTCACTTTATTTCCCTTCACAGAGTTTTTCAATTTTCGACATAAAGTGGTTATAGATAGATATGATATGATTTAACCCACCTAATGGCCATATCCTTAAAAAACAGTGCTTTTTCCATTATTTTTGACACCACACATAAAATAGAGGCTGGAGTAGGAGAACTGCAGAGATGGTGGAATTGATTTGTGGTGATTGTGATCACTAGTTTAGTGTATCATCATTTTAGAATAATGACACTGTCACAGACATCTTGTGCTATTTATTCTCTAAGTTCTTCTTTTTCTGCCTGTTCACTTCCAGCTCATGTGTCTTGTACAGAATCTTAATTCAGATCTGCATGTGTGTAGTTTTGCAGAGTTGCTTTCCGTTGACCTGCAGGATGCAGACAGAGTGGACCTGGAGCTAAAGAGTGAAACGCTGGTGCTGCAGTCAACCAGAGCTCCTCAGCTCACTGACATGATCCGATTCTTCCTCCAGCAGCTCATCAAGGTACAACATCATTCAGTTCATCATCTTTTTGCCATGCGTCCTGTGTTAGAGCCCAATCATAAACCTCCCTGACATCTTTCCCACTGCTCTCTAGGATTCAGGCCATGTGGTCGCCCTGAAGAGTTTTGTCACAGATGACAAAAGTCTGCTCAGCTTCAGCAGAGGTGACATCATCAAACTGCTGCCAATGCAAGGACTTCAGACAGGTGAGGTCATTTTTTATGCCGGACCCATGTTTGTGGTACCTATTAGGGTTCGATATGGCTAATTCTGTCATCATATTTTTGCATCCCATGCATCATGTACATTTTTTGTGTGCCTTCGTCCAGGCTGGCATTTTGGCACCATGGGAGGGCGCTCTGGTCTTTTCCAGGAGGACCTGACACAGCCATCTGCGGCCCCAGACTACCATTCACTACACCTTGACCGAAGAGATGACAGGAGGAAAAGCATGAGGGGCACTAGACCCGTCAGTCAACCCAAAGACTTGTCTCTAGGTCCCATTGGCGGCAAGGTGGCCTCAGCCCCGGTATCAGGCCAGAACTCAATCCAGGGCTCAGTGCATGAGATGGAGGTCCTCTCTAGCATGGCTGAGTTTGCCATGAAGTTTTTTAGGTATGATGACTACTGCTGTTTATTATGTTCAGATGGTTCTCAGTCATAGTGCCTCATGTTAATTTTGTGCTTTCCTTATTGGTTTTTTAAAGAGTGGGGACTACAGGTCTGCCAGCAAGTGGAAGGAATTTTTCTGAGACAGTCGAGCATGTAGAGGTCAGTTATCGTCTGTATCTATCTATCTATCTATCTATCTATCTATCTATCTATCTATCTATCTATCTATCTATCTATCTATCTATCTATCTATCTATCTATCTGAGTTCCCACAGAGGTTCCGCAAGGATCAATATTAGGTCCCCTACTTTTTACAATAAACAAACAATTATAATTTTCCAACTGAACTTTTTTATCCTGATGGTAGCATCTTGTATACCACCATCTCAAAGCAGATCTATTTTTATTAATTTAAAGCTTATTATAATCTGCATAATGTCAACATGTATTTGACGAATCCATGGGACGTGAAACATGTACTTAGGAATTTGGTTAAATAGCAGCTCACGTTTGAAGTGTATTCTTATACCAGAACACAGATTGTTTTTAATAGCATACCTGTTTTATTTAGATAATCAACTTCATTACTTGAGTCATCTCGTGACTGTGACATATTGAATTTGTTCATCCAGGCTCCAATACAAGAGTCCCTCATTCTCTACAATGATCCTGAAATCAATGACTTATCTGTCCAGTGCTTCATGAGTGAGTGCATCCACACTAAATATACTATAATACACTGGAACTACCATTACTCTGTTCCTCTGTGACCTCCCATTCATCTGTCCCTGCAGACCTGATGCAGTTCATGGGTGACATGCCAATGAAGAAGAATAACACCCAGTCAGACTGCCTGCAACACATCTTACTGGTCAGTGCTCTGTCAAACAATGTTTCCATTGGACGGCCTTTGTCTAGTGCTTCTGTGTCTCATACGGACTTCAAATAAACTTTGATGGGATTTATAGAAATGTTTTTCTGGTCTGTTCAGTTAGGGAAGGAAAAGGAGCTCCTGAGAGATGAAATCTACTGCCAAGTCATCAAGCAAACCACCAACAACCCAACCAAGTGAGTGTGTTTTTTTTAATTTAGGGTAACATTTTTAGTATGTGCAGTGGACGGCTCCTCTCTCTCCGCTGCAAGACGGAGAGCTTTAAAAGATCCTTTGCTCCAACAGCCATCAGGCTGTGCAATTATAGAGTCAACAGACTAAATTAATTTCCCCTCGGGGATAAATAAAGTAATTTTGATTTTTGATTTGATTTTTTTTTTATTATACATCTAAAAAAGAATCTAGTGAAATATCACACTCAGTGAGAAAATTACATAAAAGGACCCGAAGACTTTTGCATAAAGAATACTGGATTAAGTCCCTTCAATCCATCTAGATTTATAACATCCATTATTATAAATGAATTATTTTCTTTACCTGCCAACTTAACATTTTACTATTTCCTCATCAATCTTACTTTACATCTGTTACTGATTGTGTTAACCTTGCTTGTATCCCATGTGTCTTGTCATTTATCTGTTTGCAATGTATTACTTTGTTCATAAAATCGATACAAATCGTTGATCACAAAAAATTCCGTATTTGATTCGTGATTTACTTTTTTATGTCAAATCTTATATAGATCCACTTGCATCTCTTTGCTGATGGAATACTAAAGGACGGCATGCCTTTCAGAGGCTGTAGTGGGCTCAATTCTATGGATTTGGAGAAGACAACTTGACACACTATGCTGAGCATCTCAAATTAATCTTGTAGTTCTCAACTTTCAGATAATATAAACCACTTCTATGTGGCATATATTGGTGACCTGCTAAAAATCCACTGCCCACAACCCCCAATTCTCTATAAAAGGGGCCAAAGTTGAAATGCTACATTTTATTTTCCCTGTCGTGTTTTCTCCACAGATCTAACTGTACCCTTGGATGGCGGCTGCTCAACCTGATCACTGGGTTCTTCCCCTGCTCTAGTAATCTGCAGCCGTATGTGACACGTCACCTTCACGGCATTTCTCAGGACTATGAACACCCCTACCAAGGTAGAAGAAACACAAGAGATTACATACACAACACCACAAAATGCTGCTGCTGTATCTGTACATGACGGCTCCCACAGTGTACAAACTCTACCGTGTGTGTCCACAGAGCTGGCGAGCGTTTGTCAGGAAAACCTTCAGCGATCTCTCAGTTTCGGAGGTCGCCGTAACATCCCCTCAAATGTAGAGATGGAGGCCATTCTGGCAAGTTAACCTACAAACATAATCACATAAAATCTAATATTTAGCACTATGTTTCAACTGTTCCAATCTTTATCCGCGTTTACAGCTGAACTGACTTTGAGTCTGTCATGGTTTTCTGCAGGCTGGCAAAACTTCTCGACGTATTCCAATCCAAATACCAGGAGGAATGGAGTTCCCCATCAAGATACGCAGCTTCAGTGTAAGGGTTATCTTTATACCTACCTATTTATGTGTGAATAAAGAATTAATTTGTTTGTGATCAATATCTCTGTGTTGTATTTTGTATCCCCCTCTAGCTGGCAGCAGATGCAGTAACAGAGTTCTGTCAAGAAATCGGCATCTCTGATCCCGCAGAAATGAAGGAGTTCTTCATCCTCGCCAACCGAAGTAAAGGTAAATCAGACTGATACTGTTTTTAATTGATGTAGAAGATAAACTGGGAGGTTCACTGCCTGTGACTTGATGTGTCCGAGTTCTCCAACTCAAAGATTTATCCATCTATTATCCTTAACCGCTTATCCATACTCTGGTTGTTGGGGGGCTGGAGATGATCCCAGCTGACATTGTGCAAGAGGAGGGGTTCACCCTAGAGGGGAAGACATGAAGGAAAGGGAGTCTGATTCAAACCCGGGCCACCCACTAACGAGGACTGAGCCTCTGTGTTCTACACTCTACCAGGTGTGCCACTGGGACGCCCTGGAAATGTGCCTTTGACTATAAAGAGTCCACAATTTGGTCACCATAAAATGGGCAGCGACCTGTGAAACATTCAACTTAGAAATGACAAATGATTGTAGAGATAACTGTCACAGAACTTACCCACCAAGATACCTGGTGATTACACTCACTCATATAGAGAGTTGGGGGTGGTGGGCTGTGGATGTAAGGGGGAGATAGCAGGTCAACAGTAGATGCAACATAGAGGATGCATTATCTGAAAACTGGGAACCTGAAGATTAACTTGAGGTGCAGCTCAGCACGGTGTGACAAGTTGTTCTTGTCATGACTCTCGAATAAAATAAAACCTATTTATTCAATTAAACCTATTTCTATAAGGGTTTAGAACATTATGGTATGGCTTTCTGAAGTCCATTTCCATGCTCCAAGAGTCTCCGCTTCCCGGCTATATCCAATTTATGCAACTCCACGACTGTTACGACACGATAAGCTCTTATATGACACAATAGAAGCAGAATAAACAGATAAAACGGATTAACAGATCAGCGCACCTCCCTCTTGTTCCTGTCAGATGGGATCGTGCGCCCCCTCCATGCCGAGGATTATCTGTTTGACTTCCTTCTGGATGACGGCTCCATCTTCTTTTCCCTGAGAAGACTGATGTGGAGAAACCCTCTGTCCTTCAACAGCGACCTCTATGTGGAGTTCCACTACCAGCAGGTGACAACATCAATCAGTAGCAGCACATTTCTAGCCTCTGGTCCAGTTTCTATCTTGTTGGTATGTAATGTAATATGATATAATGTGTGTGTGTGTGTGTGTTTAGCTCCTGGGTGACTATGTGAGTGGCCGGCTGCTGCTTGCTCCTGCTGTTGGTGGTTCCTCCTCAGTCCGGCAGATCGCAGAGCTGTCAGCCCTGCAGCATGTGGCTCAGGGACTGACGGATCAGCCCTCACTGTAAGTCACACACACTTGACAGTCACCACCATGCAATACTGATCAGTTTAGAAATACAATATTTCTGGTCAGGAGATTGAAGATTGGACAGCTCAATGGAAAATAATCCAACTATAACATATCAATTGTGTTGTCTTTGATTCCTCACTAAAATACATTAATGACATCAGTAAGAAAGCTTTCTTCCATCTCTGCCTTACTGTCTCATTTTACTCGTCAGTCAACTCACTAAGTCACTTGGGTCCAGTGTGGAGCTGGATCCAGAACTTGCCAGAATTAGCCTAGCATAGTGTAGAAACAGAGCACCACGCGTCATACATTAAAGACCTCGCCCACTGGAGGGGAAAGCTGTCGGTGCCACAATATACAACCAAGGGCTGAAAGCTAACAAAACGCCTGTAGCTAGCTGAAAAACATTAGATTAAATGATTACTATTATTGTGAGTACTTTAGCATGTAACATGTAACATGTTACATGTAAAGAGGAGACCTGATTCAGATATCTTGTAAGCATGTGTCTAGTGACAATTGTATCATTATTATTTTTTTTTTTTTACAAGGCCAGAGTTAAAGGAGTACCTGCCCTCCCAGGATGGGCTTAGCGGAAAAGTTGAAGAGATCCACTCCTTCTGTCAGGGCCAAATAGCTGCCATGCACTCCTTCAGCCCTCAAGACGCCAAAATACAATTCATTGGTGGGTATTATCTCCTCTTCTCTTCTCTTCTCTTCTCTTCTCTTCTCTTCTCTTCTCTTCTCTTCTCTTCTCTTCTCTTCTCTTCTCTTGTCTTGTCTTGTCTTGTCTTGTCTTGTCTTGTCTTGTCTTGTCTTGTCTTGTCTTGTCTTGTCTTGTCTTCTCTTCTCTTCTCTCATCTCTTCTGATGGCTATTGTATTTATCTAACTGCTCTCTCTTTCAGAGTTTCTGAGCACCATGCCTCTGTTTGGCTCCAACACTTTCTTGGCCCAGAAGGTCAGCCGGCGGGGCTGTCCCTCCCCGTGCATGGTCAGCCTCAGCCAGGAGGGGGTGATGTTCCTTCACCCCAAAACACAGGTACTTCCTGCTGCCATAGTTACAGTTAGCCATAAACTATTTAATTAATAGTTTTTTGACAGTTGATGTTGGGGTCGGACATTTTCTCCATATTTCTAATAGTCACCCTTTTCAAACTAATGCCTTTATTTACTAATTTTTAAATGATCAAGATATGGTTATTTTCGTATTATTGTTCTGTGTAAGTTTAGTTAGTTTTGCACTTTCAGCTTTCCTTGCACTATTTTTCCTTTCCCAGATTAATGCAAAACAGAGTTAGATTCATACCCCTTAAGAACTCATTTTTACCCTTTCTTTCAGGGATTTCAGTCTCTTTTTACAGAAACCCCATCTTGTAAGGTTGACAAAGCTTCAGTTTGAAGCCCGAATGTCGCCACTAATACTAAAATCATTGCTGCAGCTGAAGCAGAAGAGAACGACACTGAGGCCCATCATGCAGTTGTAGCATCCATCTGAAGATGTATGTTTCTTTCTTTTGCAGGAGCGAGTGTTTCTGATTCCTCTGGCAGACGTACAGTCCATGTGCACCGTCCGCCCCAAGAAACAAAGCAAAGTGCCAGCTGTGGACATCAACTATGGCAATCCAGGCCGACCCAAAAAAGTCACAATTCATCTGAAAGAGGTAACGACTTACAGTTCTGGCGACATATTCATGTTGCGCAGAACTTTTTATATCCTGGGTCTTATTTTTAGACTTTTGCCTACCGGTATATGATTCACATGATGAATAATTTCTCCATTGCATAAAAGAAATAGCTTCAGTCACTCAAATTGAATATTTATTACAACAAGAAGAACCAAAACATTCCTTGATGATCATTTGAAAAACTATGTACTATATACATATGTATACATCTCTCTCTCTCTCTCTCTATATATATATATATATATATATATAAAGAGAAAAGTCCCTTTTCCTTTTCTCCTTAAGAGCTCAATAACATAATTTTATCAAACATTATCTCTTGTTTTTTGAGAGTTTTATGTAAACTGTGATGGACATTGGATATGGGAGATTTGCAAATATGTGCAGTAAACACAGTTCAGCGTCTTTTGGTCTTCAAGTAATGATTTGGATTTTTGTATCATTATTATATTCACAAGTAGAGCAGTAGGGTCTGTTGGACTCCACACATGTGAAAGTCAGGCAGTATTGACATGTGCCAATGCTTATCACAGTGAAATACCAATAATTCTGGTATATTAAATGTGCATGTCAAATATTATGTATTGATAATAATCGTAGCGACATATGCTGTCATGTCTGATTTAATCTGTTGATGTCTTTTCAGGCTAAGGAGCTGTGCCACATCCTTGCTCTGATAATGACAGAGCTGATCCGACCGTCAGTCAGCAGCTCCGTTTCAAATCGACTGTAGACACACACACACACACACACACACACACAAACAGACACACACACAGTATTGAGCGTCCTTGGTAATCGCTGGCTTCTGTAACTGGGTTTTTTTGTTTACCCTTTCTGCTAATTTATGTTTTTTCTGTGTAACTTGAATAGTTTGCCATTGCTGAAATGGACTGAATGGGAACATAAATATGAGCTCAATGCTGTTATTGTCTCCACTGGTACGTTATCTGAGAGCGAATGAATATGCACATACTATTCTGATCAGAGAACTTCAGTGAATGCAAGTTTTTGTATGAATAAGTCAATGCCTTAAATTATTCTTTCCGTGCATTAATTCAATGACAATTCTTAAAATGTAAACTTTGTTAATCATTATTGGAAGTCAATGTTGTAACAGTATCATGTAATATAAATTAATACTTTATTAGCATTAAAACATGTTGATTAATTCAATCTCAATCTATGATTTTATTTATTTTCTATATATATATATAT
>CAFUXE010000967.1:16595-37966 GCA_903364295.1 Serranus cabrilla
ATCAGGCAGCAAAAGTTGCCAAACATTTACCAAATCAAAGAAAAAAAAAAGTTATTCTTCGGATATATATACATATTTTTAAATGCACATATTTACTGAATATCATCTGTATTTTTAAATAAATTATCTGTAAAATAACTTGCAGTTGTTTACTGTTAATGTAATATTCTGGAGGGTTTCTGGACATTTTATCCATTTCTGATAATAAAAGTTTTGACCTAATTCAGCACCAAATGTGTGTAACAAAAGGTATAAACCCAAAAACTGCTTGTGAAACAAAGACTTGCACCCTTTATGTTTGGCGAAAGCTGTAAAACATCTCTCTGGGTGCTGTGGCGGCGGGACAAATCGTCATTAACGGGGTCAGCCAGCTTCACGCCCACTCAGGTGCAGCGCTGCCACAGCATTAACACACTTCCTGTCACTCACACACACACACACACACACAGCATCTAATTCCACTTGATGTAGAAACATTTACAACACCGCCGTCCGTCATTAGTGATGGATAATAGGTGACGGCGGCGGCGTCAGAGGGACGTGTGGAGCGATGCAGCAGGAGATGAAGTGAAAGGGGGCAGAGGGGGGATTAGCTACAGCGATTAGCAGCTTCTACAGTAATCACACTCATTAGCTGCTATCAGATCGGGTTAGATGGTTATAAAACAAAAGAGAGAGAGAGACGCTGAGCATATTCACACTTTTCTTTCACTGTCGATTCAAAAGACGAGAGCGCGAGGTATTCAGATGATGTAAAAGTACAAAAATACTCAACACAAGGTCCTTGGATACACAGCAGCTTGTTCATGTTCATTTATCTTTTTATTTCTCTTAATCTCACTTATTCTAGTTTGTGTATTCTGTAAACTGTTAGCATGGATTAATGTGGTTTATTGTATAGTTTTAATGTAATACTTTGTTTATTTCTTGATGCTGTTTTGGTTTATTTTGGGTTACTTATAGGTTGCTTTTTAATATCTGGACAGGATGAAAACTAGCCAGCAGTGTTTATCAATGTACACGGTCCCTGTCATAAATAGATCGATAGATAGATGGATAGATCGATCAATAAATAAATAAATACATAAATAGATAGATAGATAAATAAACCCTGCAGCTCAGAGGATCTTTACATCACAACCTGAGTGTCAACGATTCAGAATCAGAGCAAAAGTTTCCTCTTCTGTTCCTAAATAACAGCCAGAATAACTAAGTGAGTTAAGTTACTTATTAGGTAAGATGACCTTTGACCTCTGGATAGAAAATATATCTATCTATTCCTTGTCACAGCAGCAAAAGCAGAAAACAGAAAGTGTGAATATAAATGACGGAAAACAGAGTTAAAAATATAAAAATATAAAGAGCAAACACAAACATAAGAGTCCCACAAATATTGTGTGATCGGTCAGAAATTTGAATTTGACGAGAAAACAAACCCATTCCTCTGGTCTTGCAGAGTGTGTGAGGCCATCAGTCTACAGGAAACACCAAGTCAACCTTTGCACCTCAGAGAAGAGCTGCAAGCTGGAGTCGAACAGGGACGTTTGTTCTCCAACCCCGAGCTGCAAGAAAAAAAAGACGTCATTGTTTTCTTGCAGCTTGTTCTTGACACGTCATCTGGACACGACTTCTTTTCTTGTGTGTGTCCGACAAATATTGGTCAGAAATTTGAATTTGACGAGAAAACAAACAAATTCCTCTGTTCTTGCAGAGTGTGTACGGCCATCAGTCTACAGGAAACACCAAGTCAACCTTTGCACTGTGGGAGGAAGCTGGAGGAGATCATGCAAACTCCTCACAGAAGAGCTGGATTCGAACCCTTTTCTGCGAGGCCAAACTCCGCACCGCTCCCCCACCGTGCAGCCCCCTGACTGTCAGACAGATCCAACAGCTTGTGTGCAGGGGAAGTTGTCCCTAACTTTATCTTCTCTTCTTATTCTCTGGTTCGACAGAGACTTTTTCTTAGTTATACTGCATCAATGCTTTCTGTGTGTTCGTGTCCATGACATAACTTTCAATGCATTTTTATTTTTGTACAATATTTTGCTTGATTTGTTGCTGCCAACACGAATCATAAAGGTTGTAGCTTCCATCACATGTCGTGCTGGATCGCTTTGGAAACGAGCAGCAGCCTTGACACGCTGCATTCATCGGAGGGGCCACGATCGTCCACATCATCTCTGCTTCCTGCGGCGAGAAGAATGCTGTCGGCTCCGGGAAACAGTAATGTTTCACCGCATTGTTCGCCGCTGTTTTCTTTATTGTATTCTCTGTTCTGTGAGAGTTCAGAGCTGCTGTTGCAGAAAAGTTAGGAGTGGTCATGCATTATACGACTGCACACAATAGAGATGCTGCTGACTTGGTTTTCATGAATAATTTTCACTTTATCCAACAGTGCAGAAAATACATTGAGACAGGCAGCGGGAGAGGAAGAAAAGGGAGACGAGACAGGAGTGAATTACAGCCGCATAGAAGAAAATATGAGTTTTCAGCTGCAGAAATTAAACTTGTCTTGTAATTCTCCCTCCACACTGTAACTCACCTGACTTGGCGAGCTGACCTCGCTGTCTTTGTTTGGCTGCAGAGTCGGCGTTCATATTGATGAGCTGCCTCACTTCATGAAAGATGTGGGAGCGCGCCAATGTGTCAATGATTATCAATAATTAGTACAATAACGTTGTATTAGAAGAGGAGCCGCACAGCCGGCAGCAGTGACACGTGATGTGGGAGTTTACAAACAACTTTTGGAGGGAAGAACGCTTCATCATGCTGATTTTTACACGCATCCTGTTCATTTATTTATGAAAAATAATGCAGCGTTTTTTGTCTATAACCTAAAAAACATGAGCCAAGATGTGCAGAAAGGAAGAAGTCAGGAGACGTGGTATAAAGAGCGACAAAGTCCACGTTGGGTGGAGGTAAGGGAGGATTTATGGGCAGCGGCGTGCACAGAGTTTTTGAATGGCAGGAGGCAGATACATCGTGTTCTCACCACTGAAGAGGGCAGTTAAGAGCGCGTTTTCCTCCCAAGAGGGCACTTCAGAGGCAAAACCCTTTAGGTTCGCCACAATCTTTACTAAAAGGCAGTTGTTTACATGAAAACACTCCCGCTTTTGTCCACAATCCACACAAAAAGCTCTCAATAAAGGATCTTCTGAAGACTTGATTTGGATGTGTAATAGATTACTTCACAGCCTCACAGACCTGAAACCAGCTCTTGTTTCTTTAGTTTAAAAAAAAACAACACAGCTCCCCACTGACTCTCCAGGTCAGTGAGGGAACAGGACGGGAACAGTGAGGGAACAGTGAGGGAACAGGAAGGGAACAGTGAGGGAACAGGAAGGGAACAGTGAGGGAACAGTGAGGGAACAGTGCAGCTTTACTGCTGTGGGTTTTATCCTCCATCTCCAGGCCGAGTGCTTCAGCTTCCTCTCCGGACAGAAAACACAGCGTTGATTACATTAAATGTGATCTGGTGCTGGTGCCACCGGGTCAATACCACTGACAAAAGAGCAGCTAAAGACGGTGTGTTTTCAGCTCACTCAGCACTCCTCACAGTCTCTGTGCACCTAATTACACCTGATGTGAGTCCCCACACAGCACTGCACTCACTGCCACTCTCTGCCTGCAGTATCATCCCTTCACTTATCTTATCACGGCCAGAAAAGCGCAATGATATCCAGCAAAGCTTCCAGCGCGGCCCGTAGATTAATCAGGCCCCAAAGGCTTTCATCATGCCGAGATTGCATATTTTTCCGCGGGAACCTGAATGCACCACATGAACTTGAAACCACCGCAAAAAAACTTGAAACTTTCATGTAAAATCAACCTTTAGATATTTAAATGGGAATATTTCAATAAATATAAACAATCCAATAACAAAGTTTCATTTGTATATTTTGTTCTGCAGCTTTGCTTTGAGAAAATGTAAGGTTTTTGCAAATAAACTAGTCTAAAAATCCACTGGAGGGCCTGAAAACTCGCCTGTAAATACAGAAACTGTGAGGAGGAAAAGAATGATTTCAGTTATTTTGCATATTTTCAGTTACGTTAGTGAACTGCCTCCTTGGTGGAAGTCTGAGAGCATTTTCTAGTGCAGTTATCCTTCTAGATTTCCCATGTTTATTAGGAGTCTGCTGACACTGTTACAGGTAAATAAGAAATTCATTAATTAAGTAAGATAATGAACATATTAGCCCTGAAATTATATAACAGTTAAATGAAAAGCTTCCTTTATGTGGCGAGAAGATCAATATGTTTACTGGAAAAGCACCAGGAGAGCCGGACCTCGGACGGTTTTCTATCTGCATTCAAACAAACAAAGTGAAACTCGCCGTCTTAATCCAACATCTTATCTGTAATCTTGCTGACAGACAAACAAACTGAACACACAGAAAGAGGCAATCACAAGCTCGGTGATGCTTCTGTTTCCTGACTTCAGCGTGTTCTGTTATCACATCTAATACGTCTGCAGTCGGACAAAACAAAGAATCTGTTTCCTCACATCCTCTTTCTGCTTTTTGTTTCTGTGATGATGAGGGTTTTAAAATGTTTGTCCACCACTTTAAAGTCAAAGCCAATTAAAAATCTGCTGGAGGATCAGAGATGAACCCCTGGAGGAACCGAGTGACTCAGCCTCCCGAAATAACCAGGCGGTGTGTGATCCTCACCAGGTCCTCAGTGTGAATTATTACCACAAAACTGGAGATTTAATGAGGTTAGAGTGGAGCACCGGTCAATCAAAAAACTAAATATGGAGCTTAATCCCAGATCACATGAAAGCTGAAGGGTCTTTAATATATACGCTCACATTAAATGTATGATTTTTGTGTCTTTGTTGATGCAAATGAACATGTTGCGACACAGAAATATCACAAACTTCAAGTTGAAATGTGTAAAAAATATGGACGCTACAAAGAAGATGAACAATAAAATACAACCACACAGCAGGTTGATGGTTGTTTTTAGTGTTTAAACGCGATAATGAGCAAAGAAAGTGAATTTTTCAGATTATTTTGGTGCATTTGTTCAGCACTTTCCTTATAATAGTGACCACTCAAAGTGCTTTTATACAACAGATCAACAATCTTGAGCTGAAACTCGAGTTTGAAACGTACGTTTTCTTCAAAAGATCACCAAAAACAATCGTCAAAATTTGAACTTTCCGACAGTCCTTGAACGCATCGATTGCTATTAAATATTATTTTAGAAAAAGTAACCAAAACGAAGCTGAAACTTGTGATATTTCTTCAGCATCACTTCTGATTTTGATGTGTCTCATATGAAATGTTTTCCAAAATAAACCGTCTGTAATAACTACATCCTGATAAAAACATGAAAACATTTGTTGCTCAACCAAAACATTTTCGGCCAATTTAGGAATACTTTTATTCATAATTCTTCTTTTTTTTTAAAAGCCACGTCTTTACTTTAATTTCTCTCAAAAGCAGCAATTCATATGTAAATTCAGCCCTTCAACTACATTTTTTTTTTTTACAAAACCTTAATAAGTGAAGTGAAGAATGAGCGCTGCAGACGGAGAGGTTATCAGCTCTGTTTGCTATTGTTGGCTTGTAATTTCCCCGTGGTATTCAATTAAACATTATTTTCTCTGCTTTTTGAATTATTCATGCATTCAGGCTTATTATTGCTCAAATGTTTGAGTGAAGACCATTATCTTATTATGTAGGAAGTTGCACATTTGAAAATGTTAAGGATGAGTTGTGCTATTTAAAACAATTTGCGAGACAGCGATGCATCCCGGAAATATTAACGACTTGCAGAGGAGGAAACGGAGGAGGAGGCTAATTACTGCAGGGAGTCGTGTGAATTATAGATGTTTGCTCTGGTCGCTGATGTTTTGCTGTTTATGAGCAGAGTAAATGTGTTAACAGTGAGGGGCACAGAAGGCGCTGTGCTCTGTGGTGGGTGCTGTGCTCGCCTCGCAAATGTTTTCTTGCAGTTTTCATGTAATTGCTTCGTCCAGAAGCCTTTTTTTTCCAGCTTCCTCTTTAATGGTGACACTGTCGGCCACGTTTGTACCAGAAAGCCTGGAACAAATGCAGACAACATGCACACAGCAGAGACATAAACGCCTCAATAACGAGGGATTTTATAAAAACTCTAAATATTCAAATGGTAAATCTATGGAAGCCCATTTCCACCAGTTATAAAAATAAAAATGAAACTATATTAAGTTTAAATTATGAGATAAAAAAAAGTTTAAATTATGAGATAAAAAAGTTTAAATTATGAGATAAAAAAAGTTTAAATTATGAGATAAAAAAAGTTTAAATTATGATATAAAAAGTCATAATTATGAGATAAAAAAAGTTTAAATTATGAGATAAAAAAGTTAAAATTATGAGATAAAAAGTCAAAATTATGAGATAAAAAAGTTTAAATTATGAGATAAAAAAGTCATGATAATGAGATAAAAAAAGGTGAAATTATGAGATAAAAAAGTTCAAATTATGAGATAAAAGTCATAATTATGAGATAAAAAAAGTTTAAATTATGAGATAAAAAAGTTAAAATTATGAGCAAATAAGTCATAATAATGAGATAAAAAGTAAAATTATGAGATAAAAAGTCACAATTATGAGACAAAAAGTCGAAAATATGAGCATTATGTTATAATTTCAACTTTTTTATCTCATTATTATGACTTTTTATCTCATAATTTTGACTTAATACGGGCAAAAAAGAAAAGAAAAAAAGCAGAGAGTTCATTTTTATTTTTCTAACTGGTGGAAATGGGTTTCCATGAAATCGCTTCGTCCAGCAGCCTCTTTTTTTCCAGCTTCCTCTTTAATGGTGACACTGTCGGCCGCGTTTGTACCAGAAAGCCTGGAACAAATGCAGACAACACGCACACAGCAGAGACGAAGGCGCTGATATTAAAAACACAAGAAGATATAATCACCTCAATAAAAAGGGATTCTATAAAAACTCTAAATATTCCAATGATAAAACTGGTCTTACTAACAAAAAGAGCAATGAATGCATCACATTAACAAGTTTTATCCCTGCAGCCAAAACCTAATAAGGCTTTTTTTTCTCTGCAGCATCCAGAAAACTATTAAAAACATCAATAAGTTGCTGCGGAGCGCTCGGTGACATGTTCATGTTCATTTCAGTAAACATGGAAAAACAAACACACACGCCGTCCTGCTGCCCAAAATGCTCATGAGAGCACTGATTTATTTTCTGCTGAAATTCAGCTTTTACTCCTGTTTGAGGGACATTTGTAATAAATGTACAAGCTGTTTTTAGGAAATAAGTGAACCTCATGCTATATATTTATGACCAGGAGTGTAAAAATGCAGCGTGTTTCCACTTAAAGTCCATGGAAATATGTCTGGGAATAAATTAAAACACATATGCAATAACATTTTTTAATAATTTCCTGACTTGTAAAATGCTCATAAACGCCGCCTCAAATTGAGCAACAACTCACTCAAAATTTAGCTACACAAGTTGACGTCTGTTACATAGTAACATGGCGGACAAAAGCAAAAAGTTGGGTTAATGGCAGCAACATTTTTTAACAATTAATCTAGTGCAAATAGATTTTTTGAATGAATTTGCAGCAGTATCAGGATGTTACTGTTAGTTGCTGTGCGTGACCTAGATTATTTATTTATTATAAGTTATTTATGTGCATAAATCCTGAAGAAATGTCACGTAAAGTTTTTTACACAAAACTGTAAAAACTGTAAATTAAATTAACATTTTTTTTATATTTTCTTTGAGATTTTTCCATATACAGATATAAAATTAAGATATCAAGCTAATATGATTAAATGATTTCCTGACTTGAAACGTTCTCGTTGATGTTGAACAACTCAAGTTGAACAACTGTGAATATTTTGCTACGCGATCTGACGTCATATTACAGAAAGATGGTGAACAAAAGCAAATGTTGGGTTTATGGCAGCAACCTTTTCTACTATTTCATGTATTGAAATCGTTGTTTTGCTCACAGTTTATTAATCTGTCATAGTATCAGGTGATAACTGAGAGATGCTGCCCAAGTAGAGCGACTTTAACTAGTTCATGAAGTTATTTATCAGCTTCAACACGTCACGTAAAGCAACATTTTCATGGTTTTAGGGAACAAAGTCGAAAATACGACCGTTTGAGGAGCACTTGAATGCATCACATGCTCCCCAGCTTGATTCTAACTGTGTCTGTCTGCTGTAAGATGAACTTACTTACTGAAAATAAAGAGTGAAGCGACACAGTGAAGTCGTGGCAGGAGAGCAAAACAACGAGCTGAAACACTTCTTGACGCTGTGCAAAGCTGCAGATTCATCATATTCTATAGGTTCATTATCACAAAGTGTCATTTGATACATTGTTATGATGAAAATATCAATTACGCCCACTTTAAGGATGTTAATTAAAGAAGCAGTAATTGATGTTTACAGCCTTTTTCAGGCTTCACCTCTCGACGTGTTTGCCCTCATGTGACGTCCCGTCTGCATGTGAGAGGACATGTTTGTCTGAGTGTGAGCACCTGGAGGTGAAGGCCGCCGGGCGCTCCCTCGGGGGCAGCACACGCTGCCGGGCTGCACAGTAAACACGCCACTTTGTCTTCCTCTCGCTCGCTGTATCTCATTTCCCCAAACCCTGTAAAACAAGATAGACAGCGATAAAATACAGCAGGGAGAGAAAGATAAACGACAGGACGAGGGAGAGATATGGATTGGGAAGATAAAATAACTCGTTCATTTGGGGGCGAGTCTCAGGGGAATAAATGCAGCGTGTGGGCAGCCGCTCGCTCCTGCTTTATGTAATCTATTGAACGTTTCCGGCTGCAGCTGTGCCATTGTTCCGCCTGGAATTAAGTCCAACCGAGCTGTCGACTGACCGCCGAGGACGTGGCGGCTTTGTGAGCTCTGCTGGGGGTCTTTTAATACGTCTGACGCCCTTTCTGTCCATCTATTTGATAAAGACGCTCTCTTTTCATTTCCCTCACCAAGTGACGCTCTGCCTCTTTGTGATTTGTGGAATTACGGGTTTTATAACGGAGCTGGAATTGTGGTTTTCACATGGAATGACAAGCTGTTATAAAACAAAATGCAAGTGGAGGTATGGAGGGAGAGGAGCTACAGGAAGTGAGGAGTAACTGAAGAACAGTGAGGACACGCTGAAATGTAGGAGAGCCAAACTACAAATTTGCTGTGGTTAACAACACGGCGGTCGATAAGCCTCATCATGTTCCCCTTCAGAAGCAAAAAGGGGAGATGGGAGACGAGCGGCTGGAGGTGGAGTGTTGGGTTCTGTGTGCACTGCTGCAAATGAAGGTGGTGGAAAAGAAGCGAATGAAGAGGGGAAGCACAGGACCTTTCCGCTGAAAAGGTCGTCCAAAGTGCTCCAATTTTCAGGCTAATCAGAGAGGGACGGCGCCGACACTAATCGGCTGGTCAGAAGGTCGTGAAAGGTCACTGAAAGGTTGTAGAGGTCACAGCGGCCCGGCACAGATCACCTGTCCATCATCCCGGAGAATGACCTATCAAGCAAGGGGATCGGGAGAGCGAGAGTTATTAATGTCTCGCTGCTGCATGCAGCAACGCAGCGTTTACTGAAAATAGGCCCAGTTCATCTGGTCAGGGAAGAAATTAGCCTCACAAGAGCTGATAACAAGACGGGGAGAGAGTCACTGAGAGCAGCGGTGCTGGAAACACGGCTGAGAGGGCGAGACGAAGAAATATGTTTGCAATTAAACAAATCCAGAGTCAGATAATCATCTCACACGAACTAACGTATAGATGAACAGGAGCGAAACAATCCGCCCATTAGTGGGAGATAAAGGGAGCTGATGGGAGACGGACAAATGTTATCAGACGATTGAAGTGGCGTTATCAGTAGTAGGACCTGCTCCGCCTGCTGGCAGGTGGAGAAGGTCGTTATCAGTCAATTTAAGGACGACTCACTAAAAACAAAACAGTGAGTTTAAAGGTCGCATTTTCTACAAAACCACCCCTCTAAGGCAAAACATTTCCCGGTTAAGTTATTATATAAGAGAGTTAAAAAGTCAGTTTAGAGGACGATACGGACAAAAATCCTGGTCTGTGTGAACGTCCGGGGTTATTTGACCCCAAAAAGAGCAAATTTTTGTGCTCAGCTGAGGACCAAACATTTTAGATTAAGCCTACATTAATTGTTTAAAAGTTTGTTACCATTACCCCAACATGTTTCTGTGTATATAATATGACGTCAACTTGCCGACTCAGTACCAACATCTTTCTGTTTTCATTCTGAGTGGTTGTTCCGAATTTAGGCGCCATTCCTGGGAATTTGGAAGTGAAGCATTGGTGAAGCTGTGGAGCTGGGTATTTCCCTCTGGAGGTGGTGGAGACCAAAGACAGAGCAGAAAATGAGAGAATATTGGACTTACATTCAACAGCAGGCTACAAACACCAAATAAATGTGTTCCACTTCTCCTCACATAGTCCGAACACCTCCTTTATGTGCATTTATTTTACTCATCAAACTCTTTTTTGAACACCTAACCAAGAACTTTTTGCCCTAATCTCAGAGAAGAAGTTAGTCGTAAAGGACATGGCAGCTTTTTAACCAAACGTAACCACTTTGTTTTCAACTCGTGGCCATTGGAAGTACTGATAATGACCTGCTCTACCTGCCAGCAGGTGCAGCAGGCTCTTGCTCACCCCATTCTTATGGTCTGATTACTACTGATAACACCACTTTAATCATCTGATAACAGGCCACAGGACAGAATAGCTGCTGAAATCTAAAACCTGACCCCGATGAGCTCTTTCTCCTCGATGACACAGAACTTTATCAACACAAGCAGCTGCTATATTCATGAGCAAAAGGCCAGAGAATATTAAAAAAAACCTTGTTGGATCAGGATGTGTCACAGCATCTGATATTTCCTGGTATTTACCAAAGATTTTGATTGTTTTACCCACCAGGCAGTTTTAATCATGAAACACAATCCCCAAACAATGGCTGGTCACCTGCCAGAGTTACCAGTAAGTAGATAATACTGAGCAACATTTGGCAGGTGAGTGACTGGACGGACAGATGGCGGCTGACCGACGCTGACATCAAAAACCAGGAAACCATATTTGCCCGAAGGATTTTCAAACACAGAAGTTGGTTTGAAGATAATTTATTCCCTTCGTAATGTTACATAAGTGCAGATCTTATTTTGATTGAAAATAGCAGTCGACAGGAGGTTTGGATGTTATGAATAAATGGATGAGATGATCTGTTTGTTTTTATATGAGAAGCACCTTTTTGACTGGCTGCTGCTCAACTGTCAGGTACCAATAAGTGGAATATCCCCTGCAGACATGTTTAAAGACATTTAAAAACATCATGCTTTGAATAACAATTGATATTCCTGAAAGCACATCTTCCTCTTCTCCGGTTCAGAACCGTTTTTGACTCTTTCTGAAATTGGTGTGAGAAGTCAAACCTTCTCTTAAAAGGCTCTAAAACAGAAATGTGCAGTGATTTTAATCCTCTCACCCTCCTTTTATCAACAGGAAGCCAACACAGTACAAGTCTCTTGGCACTGTACCTGAAAATAACCTGATTTAAGACCAGTGGATGGACATAAAGAACTTATTTTCCAGGAAACAGTTACCTGCAATGTCCCCAACAATGTTTTACTCTGCTTTAACTTCAAGTGCTTTATCTTCCTGCATCATCTGCTGGTTTGGCGATGCTACAAAGACACAGGAAAAGACTTTAACATCGGCCAGTAATGGAATAAATCCACAGAGAAAGAACAATGAAGATTATATATTTAAACTGCCATCCAGGCCACCAAATCTCCCACCCGTCTGTCCACTGAAAATAGCTCCACGTTTTCATTTGTTCCACAAACTTGATGGAAGTTTATCAATGTATCCTCATGAATGGGTTTGTAAGATTAACACAATAATCAAAGTGTTAAACATGTTGGCATTGAAAATGTGCGTTTATTGGTGATTTTTCAGAGTAAAAAACGCTGCTGTGCTCCATTAAAGTCATTTCTCCGAACTCATTAATGGACGCTCCAGTTTCTGATATTCCAGTTTTCAAAAGTTAAAAGTTTTACTGGACAATTAGTGCACTTTAACACTGAGTATTAATACAATATAAATGTAATGGTCACATAATGTTGTGATATATAACTACGTTAGATTGAAGAGATAAAACGACTTGTTTAAGGTTGGGGAAAAAAACAGCGTTAGGCTTAAAATCACGACTTATGTACAGAAACACTGGACGCAGCTACGTTGGTGATGTAGAACATTAATAGTAAATAAGTTTTAGTGGAAAAGAGCCAGTTTCCTCAACTTTTCTGTAAAAGCCAAGTATAGATTAAAGATCCGTGCAGAGCAGGGAGGCTTTAAGGGCCTCGGCTCTATAAGGTTATCTAACATATGACATGAGGGTTTCCAGCTTCTACAGAACTGACGACGTTCATCTTTCGGTGCATATCGAAGTAGGAGGAGTTTAACATTCCAGTGGAAAATCATGCAAACCCTTCAGCCTGCATGTAAACAGCTTCTACCATAAATAGATCTTGAGGATGAGCGCTACATGTTTCCTTTACGGGGGGAACACAGAGAAACTTCTCCCTCAGCAGATGAACCTGAAAGCATCGTTAAAGCTCAAACACCTGAGTGAAGATGAGGCGCAGGTTACTGACTTACTGCTTTCTGCCGTCACACCTCCACATCCTTTTCATTTCCAGCCGGCGCTGCTTCAGGTGGCATCACTCAAGGCACTCTGTCTTCACACGGCTCCCTCTGGAGCCGCGGACGGCTTCACGCAGCTTATTTTACATACCATCGTAGTAGGACGCCCCTTTCTTTCAGGGTAAAATACTACTGAACTATATAACACATACGTCTCTCTGAGTAGCTGAGGTTTAAGAAGTATTCACACACTTTACTGCAGTAAAATACCACACAATGAAAATACTGCGTTCAAAACTTACTGAAGTAAAAGTACAAAAGTATCAGAAAATGTACTTATAGTATCAAAAGTAAAAGTTCTGATTGTTATTCTTTGCCAAATATATTGGTTTATATATATATATATATATATTGGATTATTATCATTGATGTATTTAAGTTAAGTTATCATGGTAGGGATAACTGCTTAACATACTGTTTTGTGGTTTAATTTGTAAGATAAGATGAGATGAGATGAGAAAAATACAACAAATACAGAAAAATAAAATAACACAACATCAGATAATCAGATAAGAGAATAAAAAGTGAATAAAAAAGGAATATTTCATGTTTTTTGTGTGAAATTTTGACCTGAAAAGCAACTAAACAATATTTTTCTTTGCATAAAGTTACATAAAATGGAAATACTCCAGTAAAGTAAAAGACTTAAATCCAATAGATATATCATTCCCCTCAGTTTAACACTTCTACGGCCACATTTTCACACAATTAGGAGCGTAACAGGAGAATTATCTCGTCTTTTAGTGACACATTTAAGTCATTTAACAGTGAAACATCTGAACTGAACTCCATCTACAAAGACTGAGTATCAGACTCAAGTAAATCTTCAAATCCGTCATCATAAAAACATGCAGATTCACTCTAATAGGGCCCAAAAGCAAATTACTTTCAAGTATAAAATTGACGTATTAAAGCGAGCATGCAGCCTCCATACAAATCAGATCATGCTGCTGAACTCTGTGGACACGAGGGAGCTTTTTTATGGCCATATAATGCTGGAAATTATTCAGGAGAAGTGTTATAATTATAGGAGAACACTGAACATATTTAATCCGGCCACATATAATCTCATTTGTCTCATCAAAATAAATGTATCATGATTTCTTCTTTGCATACTGCAGCTCTACGTGCTTTAATAATCTTCAGGCATTAATCAGAAGCTGCCTTCTGCAAGAGTTTTAAATTTAAAATGTTCAAAGAAACAACAAATCACGGGAGCTATAAAATAAACAGAGCCTTAGGCTTAATGAGGTTAGAGACTTGACTGCAGCACTGGAGAATAGACCGCAACGCCCGACACAAATTATATATATTCCTCTTCTTGTACACTAATAAATACTTGCTGGTGTGAAATATAAAAAGCTGAGGGTCTCTTGACCTGGACTCTCGATTAATTCCTCCCACCAAATTTTATGGATGTTTCATTAAACGCAATCAATTCATTCTGCAGAGAGCTCGAACAAAACAAAACAAAACAAAACTGCTTGTATTATTTGTTTTCTGTAACAATTATTTGTGTTGATTGGGGAAGTTTAGAGTGGATCTGGCTCGAGGGCGGCTATTCACAAAACTATGTAAAAGTTAAATTAACACAGACTGATAGCGGCGCCGCTGACGTGTTCGTTCCCACATCTCACTGTGGAATCAACACTCGAGATTTGAGAGAAGATATTCCTCCAAGTGCCACTTCATACTTAATGAGATGGATTTTTAAAATCTGCTGTTTAATTCCTTTATCATGTTGCAGTTCAAGGAAACTTTGGTTGGCGGAGAAACTTCTCATTCAACTACCAAAGGTTGTTTGTATAAGCAGCTTATTACGACCACAGATGTTATTATAATAGCATCGGATGTAATCACCGCTTGGTTTGTGGACGGCGGCTCTGAAGCCTCGAATTCCCCATTTATGTTTTGCTTGCACAGAACCAGAGTCAGTTCCTGCTCCTGTGACCATAAACTCATTATGAAAATGTTTACTGAGCTCAGAAATCAAGTGATACATGGGCTAATTTTCCTATTGACTTACATACAAACTGGCTTCTTTCTGCAGCCAGTGGAGTCGCCCCCTGCTGGACGTTAGAGCAAACAGAGCTTTAAGAAACTTCTGCTCTTTTCGTATTTATTTGTTGTTTATATTGTTAGGTGGTGACCTCTAGTGGCCGTAGTAATTATGAGTATTACTAATTTAGGACTTTGACGTAGAAGCACCATTTGTATCCTGGGTGAAAACAAAAGTCATCATTTAGTTATTTTAACTTACATAATTTAATATATATATGCACTGAAATCTGACACATACATAACGTAGTTTAACCCAAAAAAGAAGAAAACAAGTCAGAAGTCGACTCATTTTCCTATTGATTTCAATACAATCGGACTTCTCTCTGCAGCCACTAGAGTCGCCCCCTGCTGGACATTAGAGAGAATGCAGGTTTAAGACACTTCTCCTCTTTAAAAAGCCATCATTGAATTAACTTACGTAACATAACTTAATTTATGTGTGCACTGAAATTATAGGTCAACTTAAAGTTACTTAACAAATGCAGGTCCACTTATTTAACCCGAAGAGTCATTGTTTTACAACAAACTATAATTTCTAACCCTAACCAAGAAGTTTTGTTTCCTGAACCGAACCATGTAGCAACCTTTTTCCAACGTTCGGCCATTTTCCAACCACATGTTTAATACTAAAACATTTATGTTTAAAGTTTGAGAATGTGTTGATCTGCTAACAGTCGGGGTGCTACACTGTAAAAAACTAAATTTTACCGAGTTTAATTTCTAGCCAAAATATCTTTTACACTTTTCTCTTTCTAAACATCTCTCCAGGCGAATCTTTCACTTGTTTCATTGGCAGTTTTTTTTACTTATTTGCATGCAAAAAAAATACATTTTATTAATTTTTTAAAACTTACTTGGCATTTTACAGGAGAAAGATTCCTGTGGGTTGTACCAGTGGGTAGAAACAAACGACCTGCATGGTTGAATGGGTAGGACGACGTGTGGTTCTGGCCAAATTACTCTGAATATGGGACACAAACATCCACACTGCTGCCAATGAAAGTCAACTGTTTCCATGTAGAAAAGTTAATCATAAATCAACCGGCATGGACAAATGGACAGAAAAGTTAATGAAAACAAGAGAGGAAAGGCAGCAGAAGATAAGGAACGTGCTGGTGACTCGATGTCCTCCATTAGTGTCATTAAAGCCTGACACACACACATAAAGTCCACCCACACAGGCTTCACGTCGCCTGATTCTGCTGCAGACTGTGTGGGAATGCAGCTGATTGAAATCGGCCTCTCTCTTTTGTTCGTTGCACCTGTCAGGGTGGGACAACCTCCACCGCTATCGTCCTCATTACAGCCTCTGGAGGAGAACTTATTAGGCTGTATAAACACAAACCGACTCCACTTGATTAGTACGCAGCGTCGACATCGCCTGATTTCCAGCTGAGCTATAATCCTTCTTTAATCTCCGAGCTTCACCCAACCCTTACCTGGCTGCTGGTCTCATCAGCCGGGGTAATTGAAAACACCTGTGTGGGCAGCCTTTAAGAAAGATTGTGCAAAGCCATTTAAATAGAAAGTGTGTGAAGAAACAACAACACTGCTGCTTTCTGAGCCAGCTAGTGTTCGAGCTAGGACCTTGAAGCCTCCCCGCTCTGCCCGGTTCTTTAATCTATATTTGGCTTTTACAAAAACTCAAAACAACTGAGTAAAGTTGACCATTTATTAAAGAATAATAACCAGATGTAATGAGCAGCTGGACTCTGCAGTGACCAGGCCAGAGCACAACACAGAGTGAAGAACAATTTCTCTTTCCACAGTTTTTCTTCTGGGTTTTGGACAAACCCCCAACAACAGGTTGGACTCTGACCCAGCAGCCAACCAGAGCTGCTCACCTGATGGTTTATGGTGTTTATGCAGATGTGTGTTGGTCCTGGAATAGCTCTGTGTCCTTATCTAGATCTAACCAGCTCACAGGAGATTTACAATGTAAAACATTGACTTTCATGACCTGAATGTTGCCTTAAAATGCTCCTCTCCCTTCAGGTAAATGAATCTTAAATCTTCTAATAAGCTGACTTTTCGTATCTATCCTATCAGTAGCTACAGCTGATTTCTGTGCAAAGGTTTCTCCTGACTTTATGGTTTGTCTAGAGTTTTGCAGAAATGTTGCTGGAACCAGGACAAACGCTGGTAGTAAACACTATTTTTCAGATAACATTGATAAACATTACAAGCCTCACAATTAATCTTTATTTAAATGTTTTCTTTTAAAATTAACTAACTTATTAAAAAATTAACTGACAAGAGGCCTACATGACACAAATAAACCACATTTTCCTGCATTAGTTGTGAATGTTTGGTTACTGTGAGTTTTCCCATCATGCACTCACCAAAATGTTGGAATGATTCATAAACAGCTATCCTGATACTTCTTCTACACACTCTTGCACCTTGTTTACATTGAAAGGTCAAAAAAATGTGTTTATCTATTCATTTTTTGTGATTTTTTGGGAGTCTGTTGCATTCTTGTCAGTGTAAACTCTTGATGCATTTCTATAAATATAAAGTGAGCTGGAAGAAGTGATAAACGTTGGATGTATGGCCAGTAAATGATCATTTATGAGTATATTGGTTTGCATACATACACCTCAAAATACATCAACTCCTAATCACAATCATGAGCTCAACACATGTACAAACGCACATTTTATGTCCTACAGTTACATTTCCCTCTTTAATTGTGCAGACTGTGTTATTTTATGTATGATTAGCAGCTAATGTGCAGCTCAAATATTAATGCTAATATGAAAACACTTCGGAATTCTGAAGAAACAAAGCAAAGGAAAAAGTGAGTGGGAGGTGGAAAACAGAGCAAACACACAGAGAGAGAGAGACGGAGAGGATAGATTCTGGATTGGAAAAGCTTTACTGTCACAATTTAAACACAATAAAAGTACTCAGACAAACACAAAGTGAGGGAGAGAAAGCAGACGGGGGGCATAAAAACTGGACCGTGCACAAAGACAAACCTGGCAGCAGAGAGGAGACAGGATGTGTCAGTTCTGCCCTCAAAACGAGATGACAGAGAAACATTTTCTGCTCCCCTGTAGCAAAGACGATAGAGAAAGGGAACAAATTCTTCACAAAAAATAAAATAGAAATTCAAAGAGAACGGTGCCTCTTCTGACCAAATTAAAATTCAACGCCTCCTGGAAGAAAAACCTCCCCAGAGACAGCTAAATATATCTGCTTGTGACACAACCGGAGAAAAACCCATTTGAGAAACACATGAAACTGTAATTACTCTGATCGGCTGCGTTCTCATGACAAGCAAAGGAAGCACAGGTAAAGAAACATTCAGCATCGCTTAGATTACAGCCAGCAGAGGGTGATTGCTTTGGCAGTTTCATAATGAAGTTTGTTACATTTAAAGGAGACGTAAAAACGGGAAAGAAGTGGGACGGATGTACTGGATCTGACCAAAATAATTACAGCCAAAGATCAAATAAAAGTCAAGTCAGGTCGAATCTTTTGCACCAAACTAGTTCTGGTTCTTGATCTGGTTTTGTTCAGGTATCTTCTGGGGATCCAACCCGTGTTTCTACCAGTTATGTATCCAAAGTTTTGTCGTCAGAAAGTGTTGCAGAAACAGTTTACATCGATTGCCTGCGAGCTTCGACCCAGTCGCCAGAACAAATTATGGTTTTGTACGATTGCAAACCAAAGATGATGTTAAATATTGACATTTTATAAACAAAAATACGTTAATTATGTATTAAAACCGCTGCAATTAAGTTCATTGTAACCTGTGAGTTCTGCTGCAAACACAAAACGTACTCCAGACAGAACTTTTAACAATGACTCTCTACCTCTACAGTAGAGTCAGTTCTGGCATGATACAGAACGAATGAAAGTTTTGATATATTCGTTATGGCTCAGCGCCAGTTATTTTTGGTACACTGAAGGTTCCTAAACATGCAAGAACGCCCTGACATGGCTGCCTGTCAACACAGTAACATCTTGCTCAAGTGTGATCAGTGAGTCTGTTTCCTGAGTTACACACATACAGTGTAGAGTACAGAATTATAAGGAAGGCATCCTAACAGCACCAGAAACTGAGAAAGACTGGTTTGAGCTGCCGTATAATACTCAAAAGAAATCTTTAATGTCTTTTTCTAACAGTTTTTCCTTGACAGTGATGCTAAAAGAATCCGACTGCACTCGTCTCTGTAATTAAGCGTTGGTGGATGTTTCTAACGTGGGTCTGCTGTGGTTGAACTACAATGATCCAAACCTTCTGGACCCACTAGAAGGTGAAGAAGACCCGTACGTAAAGCACATTGTCCCCTTTTAGAGAGTTAGATGATTATATAATGTATGTATAGTGTTTAGAGGATAATTTTAACCATTTTATACAGTTGGATAGTTTAATCTAGTACAACAATTCCACCTAATCGGGAAGTTTTAATGCAGTTAAATGTACTTACTGTACCTTCTGGTACAGTACAGTACGGTACAGTAGGTTGTTGTCAGCTCATTCAATAACCTCTTACTGTTTTAGTTTGTTAGGTTTAAAGCCCATTTAAACTTGTCTTGTAAACTTTAAAATAATGTCCAAAACGTCCACTTTCCACCTGAATGAATCCCCATTAGTTTGATTGTATTAAAATACATTTTAATTTATGCAAAACAGGCCTAGAAATCTACTACTGTAATTATCACCATTAATTTGTATGTTGCTCTACATGTTTCTGCTGCAAGGACTTGCTGGATGCTTTATCTCTCTCTGAATCTGAGAGATTGGTCCAGCTCTTATCACGACTGCAATTTACACCAAAAACACACCAACCTGCGAGTCACACCTGTGACATGTTGACCTTTATTACAAAGAGTTTGTTCCCACCTGAAACACATGGAAACGCCTCCCAGCTGCAGAAAAATGTAATTACTGCAACCTGCCAACTTCGCTGCTGCTGCTGCCTGGTGTTTTTGGCATTCACTCAGTTAGAAACCTTCCTGAGCAAAGAAAAAGGAGTATTCGACTGCAGCCTGAGTGACCACAACCTGGCCACTGAGACCGGAGGACACAGACAAATCTGGCAACCAGGACAAAACAAGACAGTTCCAGGACTGTCAACAGCAAGAACTAAAGACAAGCAACACGTTCTGCTTCACTGCAGTCTGTATAAAAATATAATAAGCAAGTTCTTTACCCTCCACAAAAACAAGAGTTTGACACACTCTCTTGCAAAACAAAATGTAATATTTACTCGGGGAAAATTGCCATAGAAACTGCCTGGGAGAATAAAAGAGAGTGAAAAATAAAGAATGTCCCCTTTTAGAGAGCTAGATGATTATATAACGTATGTGTAGCGTTTAGAGGATAATTCTAACCATTTTATACAGTTGGAGAGTTTAGTACAACAATGCCACCTTATCAGGAAGTAATCATAAAGTTAAAGGTACCTTCTAGTAGGTACAGTAGGTTGTTGTCAGCTCATTCAATAACCGCTCACTGTTTTAGTTTGTTAGGTTCAGGCCACTAAAATACTTCTCTAAGATAAGGGCTAAAAAGTTCCTTGTTAGTTGTTATAAAATATAGTTTAAAAGGACACATAATTGGAAAAAATTAAGCAGTTATGAGGACAAATAATACTAGAGGGTGCCAGCGAACTGTACACATTAATACCACAGACTGTAAATAAAGATGGACGACATGACAGCTCTCCAAAAAACACCTGGATCGCCCCCTGGTGGCTGGCTGCAGTATAGGTTAAAAAAAACTCAAAGTACAGGTCAAATTATTGTTTCCCAACGACGGTTTCTGTGATTTTAGGTCGTTCTTATCACCCTGATTTGATCTGAAGTGTACATTTTTCGGATCACTTTGGTTTTAATTAGTTATTTGAGATTATTACGGCTATTTACGGCTGTAACTTTGGATTGGAGTGGATTGGTCCTTTGGAGGGGAACTCGTTACCCTGGCTCCCCTTTTTGTCTCTTCGCTGCTGACTCTGGTTCCTTTTTACACCACCAGAACAAGATGGCAGCTGATTGGGCTGATAACAACCTGCTATACCTACTAGAAGGTGGAGTAGGCTCACCCATTTAACAGTCTGACAAGGACAGTACAATGTAAAATAATCATGAAAAGTCTGAATATACAAAGAAAAAATGAAACCTTTAAATCTAATCTGTCTCATATTTCCATATGTATAATCTTCCCTTGCCTCTTTGTCTCTTTAATTACAGTAAACTATCTGAGCAATGTGCAAACCATTTGTCGTCCTCTTCCCTCCTAATTGTCTAGTTATTACACTTGCATTGTGAACCTTGCACAACAAGCTTTGGCAGGATAATTATGCCAATAAAAGCAATTTTGAATTGGAGAGACAACAAAATGAGAGAAAGTCGGGCTGAGAAGAGAGGAGAGAAAAATGGGATCAGAAGAGGAGAATAATTGAATTGTAGCCGAGGCTTTGGTAATGTTGTTTACGCAACGTTCACGGCCGCGAAGCGTGCTGAATTGTTAGGAATGAAATTGAATTGGAGGGCAGACACTTGGACATAAGTGGGTGAGTGAAAGGAGTGATACAGGGAGGATTTTAAATATAACATATATGGAGAGAG
>CAFUXE010000967.1:71587-83943 GCA_903364295.1 Serranus cabrilla
CACACACACGCGCACACCTACTGAAGTGTCCTTGAGCAACACACAGTATCTGCAGCAGCTCCAGGGATCCCGTTCAGTTCTCTGACCTTTCTGTGCAGAAAAACATGAAAAAGTGAAGCGAGTTTCCCTGCAGGACTGAAGAAACTCTCACAGCTACAATAATAATAATAATAAAAGAAGAAGAAGAATCTCTCGTGCTCGCTGCTTCCTGTCTGATCCAGGTGTCTGTCCTACCTGCTGCTGCAGGTTAACGGCCCGAGCAGCTCGATAGCTTTGGCCTTTGTCTCACATGGGAAACCTCAATTAATTTAGTGTGTTTGTCCGGCGCCGGATGATCAAATCACGCCGCCGCTGCTTTTCTAACCTCTGCTCGTGTCACTGCTGCGCTACATTTAGCCTGACGGGGTGATGTTATTGTGTTGCTCGGCCTCTTGTTTGCTGTGAACAGACGGCTGCCCGTTTGGTGGCCCTCTTCAGTGGCGAGAACGCGCTGTACGTGCATCTTTTCTTCCTTTTCGCCCTTCAAAATGCTGGAAGTGAAACCAGGGAAGTGAAGTGATGGAAACGAGGGATTCTTTCCCTCCTTTTTAACCGTAGTTGGGAGCCATTGATGAGCTAATTGCAGGCTCATTATTTTTGCATTTTATTTTTCAAAAACAAATTATCAGCAGGGAAATTGGATAGGAGTTTAAATGTTTAGTTTAGTGTATTATTTTTTTAATGAGGCAGCCTGGCACACAATCAGCAACCTATTTGCTTTTTCTCATCATTTCTGTCTCTTTCTGATTGTGCTGAAGCGCGTTGAGATGCTGCAGTTTACTTTTAAACGCCGTACAGTCAACTGGGTTTTTCTCCCAACATGAAACACAACATGTTTCACTCAAACAGCGTTCATAAAACACAGGAACGAACCTGTTTAAAGGGACAGTTCAACATGTTTTGCAGGATCTCGTGGCTGATGTTTTCTTTCAAACACTAAGATATGAAACCTGACGTAACATGTTCTGACTCCACGCTTTGATTATTTCATCACACATCCTCCCTCACTTTCTCTTTCAGCCGCCCCCAAAAACAACCTATTTAAACCTGCTTTTAATCTGTGATCCATTAGTCCCCCGTCCTGCTTTTAGTTGTTGCTGTTTTACTGTTTCTGCTCTCAGCGTCCTCAGCTGATGCTGCTTTTTAATACCTATTTTGTTTACAGTGTTTCCTGCTATTATTTTATGATATAAAGTGTCTGTGAGTACCTTTTAAAGCACTATACAGATAAAATGGGTTTCTCAGCAGCAACACAACACAAGAGCTGACACACAATCGCCCCGAAAAAAGTCATTCTTGCAGAAATCTCTTAAAAATCAAATGTTTTTGAAACCAAATCACAGCATGGATTTTTCTCAGATCTTAGTGTGACTCCATAACATCACTTATAAGTCACAAATAACCACTATGAAGCTCACAATTAGCTCCAGATAAACCGAAAAAACAAGAAGACGTTGAGCTGCATGTTTGCTGAAATATACCACCAACCGCTCAGTCACTCAAGGTGCCACGCCCCTTAATTACCCAGAACTTTAAGCCTTTATATCCTTTAAATTTGTGCATTAAATCAAAATGTACCCTCTGCACAGTTGTCATGGATGTTATATTCGTTTTGGAGACCAAACCCTGTTTAAACATTTTTATTCCTGCTGTAAAGTTGGGTATTTTCACATAGGGTTCTATGGGGATTGACTTGCTTTTGCAGCCAGCCCCAAGTGGCCGTTTGAGGAACTGCAGCTGTTGTCACTTGTGCACGAGTCTTTTCAGATCTTGCACACTGGGTTCGTCTCTTTACTCCCAGAGGACGATGCAGCTTTTATTCCTCAATGCTGAACTATTTCTGCAAACCATGATGCAGTTTTATTCTTTAAATTCTGCTTATTTTTCAGGGGAAATCTATAAATTGATGAGTGTTATGCACCTGAATTTGCATTTGGATGACTAATGAGTGTGATAGGAAGGAGGCGTGTCACCATGTGTGCCTGTTTTATCTCCAGAAACGGTATTATAAAATGTTTTATTTATGGTGTTCTGTCTGTGGCATTAATGTCAGAACTGGTGGCACGCAGCACTGATAGCAGTGTGTGTGTGTGTGTGTGTGTGTGTGTGTGTGTGTGTGTGTGTATTGCTGTGGGCCCCGGCGGTCGTCTGCTCACCTCTGAAAGCCGGATCCGTGTGTATCCACCGCAGCGGATCATTGGGAAATTTAATTACCCGTCTGAAAGCTCTTTCAATCAGACAGATTAGGCGCTCCGTGTGTGTGTCGCGGTGTTTACGCGGCGGTGCAGCGGGGTGTGTTTGCAGGCGGTCAGGTGTGTGTGCGTGTGTTAGCACAGGCTGCCCGCTGAGCAGCACTCAGAGGCAGCGAGCAGGGTGAGAAACTGCTTTTCCTTTTTTTTCTCCCACTGAAGTAAGAGTGAGATTAATGGAGGGTGTATTTGATCGATTTCCGTCACGCAGAGGCAGATTTCTCACAAAGAAAATCAAAGAAAGCTGAACCTTTGATATTCTAACCCCAGACTCCCGTTTTATTTAATAACAGTGCATGATACTAAGCAGCTCACAAAAGCAGCAGATTCCGTACCTTAGGCAAATAAAATAGCCTGAGCGCCTTTGAAATGTACAGCTGGATGGAAAATCAAACACAAATCAATTTGGTATTGAGGTCTTAGCGATAGCTTCTTTATGTGGTGCTGCAGTGAAACACTCCTCCCTTTCTTTCCCTTCTGCTGAGGCCTAATCCCTGAGTCATGTGGACCGACTGTATGATGCGTTGTTTTTTTCCTCAGCTGGACCAAGTAATTCCTGTGAATTATGCTAAAACACAATACAGCCAGAGCCTTCAGTTCCACTGCAACAAAGAGCGTACGGAGGCTGGGGAGAGGGATTTAGTTTTCACTGTGTTTGCCTTCAGCACCAGAGATCCGGGGCCAGATGTGTGAACAATGCAGCCGCACAAAGAAAAACGAATATGCCATTTCCCTGCACATAAACCGATATTTATAAAAGCAGAATATTCAGCGAGGACGTGCCGCACACACACTGCAGACACAGAGTGTGATTCACTGGCGATGTGTCCAGCACGACGCCATTCACAGGACTTTCATACACCTGTTTTACTTAAAGGGATCATGGGATGTAGCTGTATGAGGCACTTATCCACAGTCAGCGTGTTACTTACAGTCGGTGGCGGTCGGCGCGCCCAGTGTGGAGAAGCAGGCAGTGGACGTAGTGTAGCCACCTGAAAAACACAAGAACCAACATCAGTTTCAGGGTATTCTGTCTTCATATGTGTTTCTATTCAGAGCCACCAGACTCCTGGGACGAAAACAGTCATTTTAACCTCCCAGGACACGGAGGTTGCTGGTCTAATGCTGCCTCGAACTGCAAGTTTGTTAGTGTTATTGTTTGACTTTGGCGTTTAAAAAGGTTGATTTGAAATCACCAAGAACACACAAATCAGCCAATCGAGGCAGCAATAGACCAGAAACTGCTGTGTTATGCAAGGAAAAATGACTGTTTTGTCAAAGGAGTCTGGTGGCTGGAGTTCAATGCATCTGATCCCAGGTGTTATATCCTGAAAAGAACATTCACTGCTACCCAAACAGATGGTTGACAAATACAGGGAAGAACACAACAAAGTGTCTTTCTGAGATTCTCTCCAAGAGAAAAACTGCATTAGATGTTTCAGCAAATGCCCCAAAATGATATATGTTAACCTTCACGTGTCAAAGAACTTTAGTGGTCGTAGTAATTATGGCAGAAGAAAAGTGTTTGGGTTATCTGGCACCAGATCTAGATGATATCACACTATTGGTGGACTTTTATCAGCGCTTATCATCCCATAAAGGCATTTCAATGGCCTGCTCCAGCTTCTAGCAGGCCCAGTATGTTGTTATCAGCTTTTTCAATGGTTTGCTGCACCTTAGGTCAACTAGGTTATTATCAGCCCATTCAATGGTCTGCTCCACTTTCTAGCAGGCCCTGTAGGTCGTTATTAACACAATCAATTGCCTGCTTCACCTTCTAGAAGGTGAAGTTGGTTGTTATCAGCCTATTTGATGGCCAGCCCCACCTCTAAAAGACCCAGTAGGTTGTTATAAGCCCATTCAATTGCCTGCTCCACCTTCTAGCAGGTGTAGTTGTTGTTATCAGCCTATTTAATGGTCTGCTCCACTTTCTAGAAGGTCCAGTAGGTTGTTATCAGTACAATCAATTGCCTGCTCAACCTTCTAGCAGGTGTAGTTGTTTGTTATCAGCCCATTCAATGGCCAGTTTCTCTTTCTTTACACTTTTTTTATTTTTTAGGTTTAGGCACCGAAAAGTCATTTCGGTAATTGCGTTTTTTTTGTTTTTTCTGTTAAAAAGCATGATTATAACTAACACTATAATAACCTAGTGTTCATTATTGTCACCATGATGTGAAGGTTTCCCAAGCTGAGAGTTTTTCTACCCAAACCGAACCAAACCTTGCCCGTAAACGCTTTCCCATCCTGAAGCTGATGCATTTTTCAAGTGATTTGCTGACTGTGAAGGCCACAGCATATGATTCATTCATTTTCATGCTCATTAAATCATTCAGCGAGCCCTCCTGTATGAGAGCATCTATATTTGTTAGATTCCCCCACTCATCTATTCAGTTTCCATGCTTTATCACCTGCCTGGACACGATGAACGTGTAAAGAGAAACCGTCCCTGTGGCGCTGCGTCTCCCCGACATTATTCACCTCAGCTGTGGATTCTGTATCAGCCTCCACACACTGGTTGCCAGTTTAAAAAAACAGTGTTTCTGATGGTGCTGATACCATTTAGCTGCATGGTTTAACCCCCCGCGGCGTATCAGACCTTTTAATCCCCTATGAGCCAGTATTCAGCCCGGCTCCACAGAGAGGACGGCTTTCTAAAGTCAAAGACAAAAGGTGACCAGGTTGGTGCAGTCGGAGCCCCGGAGCTTTGGAAGACATGTCTGAAAGAAAAGCTTTAAAAAATCTTTTTAAAAAGGTGCTTTCATGACCAAATCTCTTCAGAGATGTCAGTGTGAGAATCTCTTGATCTCATCTTGTTGGTTTCTGTTTCCTTTGAACAACTTTTTAAAATGTATTTGTGTGCTGTGTGTGTTTATTCAACCTCCGTTCATTCAGTTTTGACTCAAATGTGTTGTAAAAAAAAAAGGGCCATATAAAAGGAAAATCATGTGTTATTATCATTAATATTATGACTAAGAAGCAGGAGAGTGAGTTCTACCAGTAATAGTGATATCAGGCTTTTATTCTGTCTGTCTAAACAAGTGGTTTTCTCAAAAACTTTTAATTGGGCTTCCATTAAACTTGGTGGACTGACAGACCTTGAAAGATTCAGTTTTGTCATTTGGAAATACTGTAAAGTCTGTTTGTTTGTTTGTTTAATCCGCTGAGCTGTCAATCAGACACAGGGTGCTTTGGTTTTTATTTGAAGATGTCTACATCCTGTTAATGTGGAGCATTCGGTTTCTATTCTTGTTCATGTTTTTTATGTTTAGGCAATTAAAGCGTTTCTGACAGGATTCCAGGATAAACTAGAGGACGTTTTTTCAAAAAGGGAAAGTAGTGAACGTGTGAGGAGCTGTAATGGACGGCAGAGACGCTCTTTGGTGTGACAGCCGATGGAGGATTGATCAGCAGAGGGTTAGAGGTTTTCTCTGAGTGCAGTTTGACTTATGGATTTATTGATACTGGATGATTTCACAGTAATCCTGAGAGACCCACAGGTTCCCGGCTACCGACGCGAAGATTACTGTCTTTAAGTGGCTGCACAAAGCTCTGTTTTAAAGCCAGTGTGGAGATATTGGTTGGGATTGACTGTTGGGAAGATATCTGAAGGAAAATGTGTTCCTCTTTACAGACATGGCTGCTTTATGTTGATAACATGCAGTTTGAGGCAGAAAGCATGCAGTTTTTTGCCATTTTTGCCCGTTCTAAAAATTGTATATTTGCATTTTTGTGCATGCTGGGCTCCCTAAACCGTCTGTGAGCTGCATAAATCGGGTATGACTGGAAAGCCGAGACTCTTGATGATCCAATGAGCCCAATTTTTGATAACAAGCAAACACAGCACAAATTTTCCAAGTGAGTTCTTCAAGGCCTTGGTGTATTAATGTGGTTGTATTTTTGAGCGATTTTTGAGCAAATTCTCAAGAGGTCCGAATGGTATCAACCAAAAAATTGCTGCATCAACTCATGAGACACAAATAATCATGTAAATATCCATCATATTCTTTCATATAAGCTATTACACACTGCAAACTTTCAGCGTTTGAATTGGCTTTTAACCAAAACACAATATTTCATAAAGATTTACGACTAGAAAAACAACTCCCACACAGTGCTCAGATCAATCTTCATGTCCCCAGCTTTCAGATGATGATGCACCACTTTTATGTGGCATTTATTGTTGACCTTTTATGTCCCCCTAAAGATCGTCTGTCCTCCTCTAAAAGGAGACAAAAATTGGTCTTTGGTGGGTCTCTAAGGGTTATGTGATGTTTGATCAATATCTTTGCAGTTTAGCAAAAGGTTCTGCTCAGCTTTGCTCTCCAGATTAAAGAGTTGTCTGATTGGCAGTGCTGAAGCATTAGCTGATGCTTTTATGCATAACCGTCCTTTCATGTGCGTGAGCCGGTGCGGGCTCCTTCTTTGACAGGACACAGGAAACAGTTTGGCAGATACAGAATTTGTTGCCCTGAGTTGCTCCGTCTGGGCTTGAAGCAGACGACGTACAGAATGTCCATGTGAGCGGAGATGGAACGGACAAGCTGCATGACGATAAGAAAACAAGTCTGCGCTGTCAGTGGCTGGACGACGAGCAGATGAAATTCAGGAATACCAAATCTCTTCTCCATGCCTGACTGATCCACTGTTTGCCTGCTGCTTTGCATCCTTCTGCTGCCTTGGGCGCACACAGAAACAGTGCAGATCAAAGAGTCAGCTAATGTGCAATGTTGCAACGAGATTTTAAACAAGATTGTTCACGACTTCTCATTTGGACTCCTTGATATGAGAGCATCATGGTACGACGGAGGGGGAGCCAGAAACACAGTGAGGACGGGTTGAAAGAGCCGCAGAGTCTGACTGACACAGAAGGTGTTGGACCAAAATAGAGCAGACAAACAATAAAAGGAAACATGTTGGAAATACAGATGTTCAGACTTGAGACCAACTCTTTTCATATTAATGGAATATATTTTAAGGCTTCTAGTAACAAGTGCTCACATTTAATGGAGGCAGTGATAAGCAGAAGGCTCTCAAAGTTAATGAGGTTCATCGTTAATAATTTGATGCCGAATTTAGAATCTCCCCTTGTGTCTCTGGAGAGCTCCAAAAGTCCTGGAGGTACACTTACCCCAGTTTGGGAATAGTCGTACTAGATACAGTATACTCCTCAGTGTGGAGGGAAAAAACCCTGAAAAGATCCAGGGGCCTCATTTCACATTCTCACACACATTCTGTGCTTCCAAAACAGCTCCAGTCAAAGCGGTGATTCATGCTACTTACTACTGAATTGGAAAATTTGCCAATTTTCTGACTTTACTTTTCTCAAAAAGTCAAAAGTTCTCCTTTCAGACGGTTGCCTGCTGAGCTGCTGCTGCACTTTTGCTCCAGCTCCCGAGGGGAAAGGTTGGAAAACTCCCTCTCAGAAACACAAACAATGGTCTGGTAGCTATAGGTTGATACTTTAAAGCTTCTGTGGTGCCGCGGTGAAGCAAAAAACAGCTTTCTGCAGGGTGGATGCAGAAAAAGGAAGCATTACTGCCCATTCCCAAAGATGTTATTCTCAGTGAGGGGTTCACACTGAAAGGACCCATCTCAAAATCTAAATATGGTTCAGAAAAAATCATAGGTTGTTGGATTAAATTGGGCACAAACACACGTCATGCCTGTTTTATGCTAATCCCATGTAGCTCGGGGCAAAAACCATGCAGGTATAATATGTTATTTTTGCCTTTTATTCTAAAAAATAGAATATTTCTGCATTCTGCCGTCACTTAACAGATTTCCAATCATACCCAATTTATGAAATTCCAACTAAATGGGTCCTATGAGTACCAATGGGCCTCCCCTTTAAAAACATGCCCGTAAATGCTAATCCAATGTCGTTTGGGGGCAAAAATATGCAGTTTCTTGCTATTTATTTCCATCATTTAAATGAGGAATTACATACATTGGGTATGAGTTTTGTGGATCCAATGAGCCCGCAAAAAATCTAAATATTTGATCAAAAATTACCCCACAATTCGACGGACCAGAGGCTTCCACTGGTACAAACCAAATATTAGGTTGGAGGAAGATATCTGATTACTAACATACTAATCCTACGCAGCTTGGGACAAAATCCAGTAAAAGGTTTTATTTCCGCTTGTTGTATTTGGATATTTCTGCCTACCTGGGTCCCTTAATGGTCTTGGAAGTGCATAAACTGGGCATGAATGGAAATCAGATCCATGAGCCAATTCGTTTCTATCCATCACACATGAAAAGGAATCAGGATTCATGCCACTAAACTGGAAATTTTCCCAATTATCCAACTTTATTTTTCTCCAAATGTCAAAAGTTCGACTCAAACTGTCCTCAGGGGACTCAAACTAAAAAGGCCTCATTCCCAGAAATCATCCATCAAACTGCCATGATAAAAAAAACTAAATATCTTATCTTATATAAAAATAACCCCAAAGTTCAACTGACTGGAGGCTTCTACTGGTACCAACCATATCGTAGTTTGTCAGGAAGATACCTGATTAAAATGGGCTCTTTGGATACTCACAGACATGCCCCTTTTATGAACTCATCCAGCTTCTCTTATTAAGTACAATCTGTTATGTTTACCTACTCTAAAATGTGTGTATTTTCATATTTCTGCATATTTGCACCCTTAACAGTCTTGGAATTGCATTACTTAGTTATGACAGGAAATCTGACATTCTTGTGGATCCAGCACTCCCAATTCATTTAAATTCATCCCACATGAAAAGGAATCGGGATTCATGCCACTAAACTGGAAATTTTCCCAATCATCCAACTTTATTTTTCTCCAAATGTCAAAAGTTCGACTCAAACTGTCCTCAGGGGACTCAAACTAAAAAGGCCTCATTCCCAGAAATATCTTTTATAGCAATCATCCATCAAACTTCTATGATAAAAATCAAAATATAAAAAAAAAACAATGAGCCCACAGCTGCAGTGTGACAGTGAAGTGCCAGGAGCCGGAGCATTTGAAGTGAGTGCTGTAACGGAGACAGAGCAGGGAATTGTTAAGAGAGGGATATTATAGAATTATTATTGTTCAGAACATGGGCTGTTGCATAATGCACGAGTCGACGCTTTGATTCCTCCAACTGCCTGTATGACTTAACTTCCAGCGCTACAGATGCCGTCGTTCAGCTTAAAACACTATGCAAATGTTCGTCTGGGAATCAAGTGCTTATTCCCTGCATAAAAACATGCTGATTCTGGTTCAAGCCTGCCTCCATTTTGCACTTGTACTGGAATTAATTTTCCCTAAAACCTCTTGAGAACCTCTGGACCGCAGGAACGTCTTTAACTTTACTCTCATACTATGACATATTTGCATTGTTTCCCGTAGTTATTTCCATATTCATATTCCCACTCTTATTTCCATGACTGTGACTTGTACAAACGCAAACTCTCTTGTCAATATTCATGCCGTCGGCTGCAGCCTGCAGCTCTAAGTGTTGTCAGGCGTAAGTGGCCGTACTGTAACCGTATGCACATATATTTGTGTTTGCATGCATTAATCTTTAAGTGTGCTCTATATTTAAGCTCCTCTGACCCACAGGAGTCAGTCTGCCTGTTCCTGCTGTACAGTCAGGACCCGTCTGACTTCAGCTCCGTGTGGCTGAGTCACATCACTGCTGGTCCCCATCTGTCACTGTGGATCACAAACTGACGCCTTGAAATAAAGAAATCTCTATTTGTGACCCATTTTCCTTATTTAACTTGATTCATTTTTAGAGGCATGAAGAGGAAATAAAACAGTTTTTGTTTGGAAGAACGAATGTTTTTTACTGCTTCTGTAGCCTGTTAGTCACAGTCACAGCGGTTTGTTTTGTGCAAAAAAAATCCGCAATTTGTGTACATTTTAGTTTTGTTTTTTACTGTCACTATTTGACAAACATTTAGTTTTTTTTATTGCTGTTATTTATTATTATTGGAACAGAACATTCAAGCAGCAACCTGTTTTTTGTGCAGTCCAAATGTTCTATTTTGGAATAAAAAAGTAGAAATTAATCGACCAATTAATGGATTATTATAATAATCTTCAGTTTCAGAGATGCTCACATGGCTGCAGATCTTCTGTTGTATTTTATGAAAAGTAAAACTAACTGGGCGTCATTTGGACGAAATACAGAAACAGAATGCTAAACACTGCCGACGCTCCAGTTAACTCCTGTTTGTTCTCCTGCTCAGTTTGTTCGGAGTTTGTTTGTTTGTGCACCAACATCTGGCTCATGGAAACGTTAGTGTGACCTGAACATCTTCACCGAGAGCCGAGCAGCAGCACATGTTTTATTTAAAGCCCCACAGCGACGCACAATTATCAGCCTGCCTTTCCACGTGGCTGAGTGTAGGTTGAAACCTTTAATCATGCTGGTACTGTACGTTCATTCTCACAGCTCGCTGCTTATTAATGCTGATTGCAGCATGTTTTCTCAGGGCAACATGCCACCAACATGTACAGGCTGAGGTTTAACCTCCACTTCACAATAAAAATACACCCTGCCCTCCGTCTGATGTTTTCTTTACTATCTCTCCGTCTCTTCACCTCTCACCTCGTTGCTGCATGACCATCCAATAGCCGAAGCCACGCTTCATTAAGTGACCGTTTGAGTGTGAGCAGAAACATCTCCTGCATCGTTAGTTTCGACCTCTACGTTCTCTAACATTCACCACTGTTTTAATCTCTCCAGCTCAGAGCCACACAGAGAGATGTTCTGTTATTCTCACATATGCGCGGCTGTTTTATAACGTTTTTAAATACCTTCTGCAGCTCTCAGGGTCCCTAATGACTCCGTGCTGCACGGGGAAAATGCTGCTGGCTGCATTGAGTTTTATGGAGAATTGTCCTGGTTGCTTTCAAGGAACATAATCTGTGACATCCTCTCAGAATCAGTAACGCAGTTAGCAGGACACGATGTGCCGCAGCTGCACTGTTCTGCTTCGTCATGACGGGGACTCTCCATGTTGGCAGGCAGGCGGACTTATTTATGAAGCATTATCTAATATTTTATCATAGCAGTTAATCTTACTCCACTAATACCCACTATTATATCCGCGTGTATTTAAGGCTTACTGCTTTATCAGAGCTTCTCTTCTTCTCAGCAGAACAAAAGTCTCCTTACAGACGACACTAACTTCTCCAGGTGTTTGCATGTTCCCGTGTGCAGCTGCTGCAGGTCAAAGCGAGGGCAACACGCCGCGCTCGTGACGTGACGGCGAGCACGGATGAATGAAAAGAGCTGGATGCAGCGTTGGAGGCGGACTCGGCTTATTCCCTATGACAGCTGCTCAGTGGCGCTTGAAGCAGGAAAAGTTCAATTTCTGTGCATAAAAATACCAGAAAATTTTGCATCTAATGCAAGACGTGTCGAAGAAAAGGGTCAAATGGCGCCATATGGTTTTATAGTTTAACTGGAGTGGTGCTGAGGCTGCCACAGCACCACCTACTGGCCAAAAAACTTCACTATTGATTTGTTTAGAAGAAGAAAAGCTTATAAATATATAACAGCTTTCACTTCTCTCCAAAAGTGATGCTAAAGTAGTTCCTAACTCGCTGATTTAGGCGTAAAAAAATCCCGATTTCAGGACGCCTTGATTTTTAGTTTTAGTGTTTAAACAGCTACGACATCTGTGAAAGTTCGAGGTAGCCATTAATAATCTTCTGATTTACAGACGTTTCTTTACCAAAGGAAAAGTCTGTCACCACTCTGTCAAATCTGCAATTTCCTCCGTTACAGTTCAGATAAAAATCCTCTGTGACGGATCCTTACATTTGTTTCTGTGTTAATGTGTGAAGACTCCTCTCTCCACGTTCTAATCCCGCTCCGTCTCCGTCTCCACCTTCACTAACGGCGGAAAAACATCCCACACTAAATCCTGTTTTGCTCTATCCTCGATAACCTCTGACCTCGGCTAAGCCGGAGAAAAGCCCTCTGGGAAATGAAACATGAAGCCAGTTATTTGATGCTTTTTTACAGATCCCTGCACACTGACATCCATAAGGGCCTCCACACACACACACACACACACACACACACACACACACAC
>CAFUXE010000967.1:140005-151469 GCA_903364295.1 Serranus cabrilla
GTCCTGAGATTTTAGGTTTTATTAAACAAACAAAAACAGAAACGGACGGCAGAACTCACCCTCTTAAGGTAAGGTAAGTCAGGAGAAACCACACCCCTGTCCCATCACAGGAAGTGACAATAACCACAAAAATGTGCAGCCAATAAACAACACAGGCTAAATATAGACGTTGGCTCCTATAAAGGTTAGAAAACATCATATCAGAGCTGAAATCGACGACACGACCAACCTTCAAACTGCTGTGATTACAAACTATAAGCACATTTACATTTCAACATAAAGATGTTCACAAATTCCTCCAAAATCCCAGAATCTGACACTGAGACCTCGAGGAAAAGCAGAGAAAAATCCAGGCTGTGATATCGTTTAAAAAACTTTTTACATTTTGGAGATTTCTGTAAGAATTTATCATTTCGACCCAGGATGCAGGAATATTCACAGAAAATGGCTTTTGCCTCAAAGTGCATGTTGTCAGCGTAAAGTGGGCGTGTGAGCACACATGGACGCATCTTCACTCAGATGTATCGAGGTCAGAGGTCATGGGGATGTCAGGTTTCCTAACAGGTGATACTTTTACTCTACAGCCTCGAAAAGAAGCCAAAAAAAAAACACAAAAACACACCAGCTGACAGACGAGTTGTGCACAAACCAGCGTTATGGAACCATGAACCAGTTTCCACGCTGCCGCCTCACACTCCTCACCTCACACACACACACGGAGCAGAGGGGGTGTGTCAGCGCGGAGCGGCCCACTCACAGCATGTTCGTCTGACTCACAGCGCTCAGAGCCTCGGTGAGCGGAGGCACTGATCAGCTTCTACCTCTCTGCTTCTTCAGCTCTCCGTCCTGCAGACTCGTGGTCTGAGGGGCTGAAGGAAGCAGCAATATCATCTGCCAACAAACTCCTCCTGCAGTCTTAAGACAACACAGTAAGTCAGACTTCCCCTCGCTACAGGAAATCTGTCAGTGTTCCTCGGTATTAAAACCTCCCTCCACTGAAACACTCAGCGAGCAGCGGCTGCTCTGTGCTGAGCTCATCGACTGTGACTCCTGAACGGCTTCACTTTCTTCTCTTATGAACAGACACTAGAGCAAGAAATCTTCCTTACAGGGAGAACTCCTGGTGAACGATCTCAACCTGTCAGTGTTTCTGATTAAACTGCAGAGAGTGACTCTGATTAGACTGAAGACAAACGAGCACAGAGGATCTGTGTTAAACTGTGTTCACTGTGTCACCTTTACCAACAAAGTGCCACATGTGCTTTGCCGCTTGGTAAAATGGCTCTAAAGTACAAAGCTGCTTCCCCATTTCCCAACAATGCGCGCTCAGTCAGCAGGTCTGAGCAGAAAACATCCATTCTGAGGGGACAAAGAGAAGAAGCAGGTAGAGACACAGAGAAAGACGTCTGTGCTGTGACAGGACACACTCCTGCTTCCTGTCGGCACTGTGTCGGATGGAAACAGGGTGTTTTTGATGATATGTTTGGGGACATGAGTGCTTTTTCAAAAGGCTCCACCTCGTGCAGCGGTGAGAGGCTGTTAACTGGGAGTATTTCTATTATTTCAGTTTATTTTCCTGTGTTTTCATGTCTTCCTTCAGACTCGAGGCTATGAAAGAAACGGCGGCGTCTTGAGAGTGTGATTGATTAGTGGAGGGCTTTAAATTTGTGAGCTCAAACGCTACATGAGAAAGAAATATCTGCGGTTATATAACAGCTCCGAGGAAGATCATTTTTACTCATTAGCTGCAGCCTGACAGCCTCCACTCTCCAGCCCCCCGTTTAATATGAGCCTCCTCCCTTTTTTCCTTTGAAATCTGATTTGGCACGAGGGCGGGAGGATCTTCCAGGCGATCACCAGCTCCTGAGGTTGTGTGTTCGGGAATGTTGTCCGCAGTAGGACTGGGCAATAAGGCCTCAAATCAATATCACGATATATTTCAGCAGTTCGCCTCGATAACGATAAACAGACGATAACTTCTCCAAAAGTTTGTCCGTTAGACGGGCTGTGGCAGTTAGTACGACTCCCCTGGACCTATTTATAGCAATTATTTTGCCATTTTAAAGGACTGGAAACCTGCACTGTCTGAAAATAAATCAAGAAAATACAAATGAAGTACTTTTATTTGTTCTGATAAACACCGATTATCGTGACCAACACGGCAAAAGGAAAACGTGTATTATTCATTTTATTTGATATGCTTGAATGCAATGTTATTGATACGGCTAGCGTCAGCGTTAGCGGGCTAGCATAAACAGGCTAGCTTCAACGGGCTAGCGTCAGCGGGCTAGCGTTAGCTTACTCAGTGTTAATAATTACTTTTTTTTTTTTGTTTTTTATAATTACCGAATATACCAGCATGGGCAGAATGATGTCTGTTATCAACGTAAATTTTGGTATCAAATTTTGGTAATATCAATTTTCGGTTTATTGTCCGCAGCACTGCTGCTCTGATAATGTGTCTGAATAACAGCCTGAGACATGCTGTGTGCTGCGTCTGTGATCAGCGTCGTCCCTCTGGGAGATTCATGAGCTGCATTGTTTTAAAATGGATCGCAGGTATTGAAGCTCAGTAGAAAGACAGAGATGCTCTTTTCTTTAGTTTCTATTTATCCTGCTCGGATGTTAAACGCAGAGGCTGTTTGAACGCTTGATTAAATATTAATGTGAGAGCTTGCAGAGGAAGATGTACCTGTGATGTGTTCACACAGAAAGCCTCCTCACATCCAGCTCTGCACGCTCAACTTCCCATAGGGCTGTAATTACGTTTGTGGTGTAAACTGGGTAATTAGCCGTGTTTCTGCTTCGCGCTCAGCTGGAAATGTGGAAAGGAGCGAGCGGAGCAGCAGACAGAAACATCACCACATCTGCTGACTCCGACTCCGGAGCGGGATAATGTGATTCCTTGACAAATCATTACAAAACACATGCTAACATAATGAGAATTATCCATATGCTGCACAGACAATCAGCGTCGCTCCCTTTTATGTTGGGCCCTCCCTCCTTTACAGGCGCCCTGTGTGAGAAACAGTGCAGGGATTCATGCACACTGATAGTGCAGAGTGCTGCTGTTTACTTGTATTCAGACAATCCTACATCTAATGTATCTGATCCATTAATTAAATCAGATCAGTCGAACTGTTGAAAATCATGATCCAAACTGACAATAACTGCAAAGAAAATCATAACTTTCCTTTGCAGCTGGACAGCTTAAAGCAAAAACCTGTTTTCAACATGTAAAAATGGATCAATAAGAGCTTCAGTGTTGGATTTATCATTATAGAGCCGTTTAAAGTCATGCAACATGATCAGGAAACAAAGTTTTCCAATTATTCTGACAGCACATGAATGCAGCACAGAAGCCCTCAGGCCTGTCATGATAAATACATTTTGTTGGACGATATTATCCCAAAAAATAAACGCAATAAATTATATTTTTGTAGATTTAATGTGACTGACACAAAAAGACAGACGCACATCAGAAATTACAGCTAAACTCTCTCAGCATTGTTACATTTCTGCTCGTTTGGCTTCGGTGCACAGGTCTGATAACGGTCTGGGAATGTTGGCTGAAATGATATATGAGATATGGACAAGACCTAAACGCCTCACAATGTTAGTAAAAGTGAAAATGAATTGTGTGTCCGCTCTGTGATTTCCCGTGCTGCAGCCTCCACACAGGACAAACTGCAGCACTTTGTCCCAAAAACCTGCTTGGAGGTAACACGGATATTGAATATTTAGTATATGAACAAGTGTAAACCTCGACATGAAAGACTTCATTCCTAAATGTCTGAGAAATTAAACCACAGCCAGATCTGCAGACTTCCATGTTTCTCTACCTGCTAATAGAAAAGAAGAAGCTGAAGCGTCCCAGCAGGTGGATCTAATCCTGCAGATAAGCAAAACAAACAAGGGGAGTTAGAACGGTCGTCGCTCTGTGATCAGATCAGAGCCGATGCAGATCGAGGCTTACGGCAGTTATCTACCTGAGACTCTACAGGTGCACAGAGCGAGTGAGCCGCTGCAGGAGGATTAATACGATACTAAAGCTAAGCTACACTTTGGGATATTCAGGACTGCAAAAAACCCTAAGAGACGGTCGATGTTGGTGCTGGAACAGGAGGGTTTTGGTGGGTCGGTGGCCGACTGAAGCCAGCCGGCACAATGTCTTCTTCATAGAACCAGAGAGAGCATTCAGCCAAACAAAACCTCACGAAATGTTCATTTAAATGGAAACGTTGGTGCACTGAACACTTTTAAACATTTCATCTAATCTTTCTGACAGATTCAGGGTCCAGAGACATTAGATAGAATTAATGACATTTAGAAATCACCGTTTTAAACAAATATGAATCAGTGTCCTACCAAGAGTCATTGAGCCGGGAATAAGATGTAAAAGTGATGTTTTAAAACTGTTAAAGTACTGAGGTTTGTAAAGATGATGTGCTGATTGGGTCACAACACAAGAAATCACAGCAGGATGGTTGGGTTGGTTTGCTCCATAGTTATTTATTATTTCCAGGAGGACTAGAGCAGTTTAGTAGCTAGACTAATTCTCTAATATGTTTTAGTCTGGAGCCTCTACATTTGTTTGTGATTTTCAAGGTGCGTTATCAACAAGTGCAGACAAAAATGCCTCTATAAAGACGCCCAAAACCAATCTGATTAACAAAATGTGTCCCACAACCAAACAAAGAAACAAAACATGTCAGGGCAATCAGGGCAAATATTTGTTTCCCCTAACCAATAACATCAACAAAACGTAAATCCCAACAAATCGGAGCAACAAAATGTGAGTCTGAACCAATCAGGGCAAAGATTTCTTTCTCCTAACCAATAAACCAATGAAATGTGTCCTCCAACCAATCTTGACCCCTAACCAACCAAACATGAGCTTCCTGGGGTTTGCTGGACGTCAGTCGTCCCATCAAACCCTCTGACAGCAGCTTGAAATCTGAATGGGAGACCAGATCATCTGCCAGAGCAAAAACAGATGAACTCAGCACATTTGTCTTGTTTCCAGACAAGAAAAAATACAAAGAAACGTGCCAAAAAACTATATGATGGCAGTTATGGATAAGATCGTCTGAAGAGGATAAATCTGTCTGAAGGATCCTGGAAGATGTGTTTCTGATGAACAGGTCAGTTATTGATCACGCTGGACACAATGGAGGCGGATGGATTTTCACTTCTTTCTTTTCCGTCAGAGACGATATTCCCCATCGATCCCATCGTTCCTGCTGTTCTCACACTCACTGATCGTTGTTTACATTAACTCAGAGTCCGTCTCAGTGGGATTTACCTGATTAAATAAAAGGTTATTATAATTAATCTTATCTCACAGCTTTGCTGCCACTCTGAATAATCTGTTTTCACTGGAACGACTTCCTGGTGAAGAAACGCTCCCTGTGGATTATCGTCATCAGTTAACAGGGACACTGTTCCTGGAAAAAGATTCATTTCGTCAAATTGTTTATGTAACTTTCCAGCACTTCAAAGCTCATCAAACAGCAGCTCAGACCCTAGAAACCAGCACGATAAAGCTTGAATCACGCTGCTATTTTGCCTTGAAAGTATAATGTCTAACGCACCGCTTTAAAGTTTTTAATGGCAACAAAATCGACAGTTTGGTAGTTTAGCTTGGCTGCAGTTTGTTTACACTTCAGATCAGCATCATTATAATGAATTTCATCATAAAGGGAGAATCTACTCTGAATAATTACCTCCAGTTTCAATAATGAACACAAACTTTGAAGGTTCACAAGCTTCACCGCTCATATTTTAAAGGCAGCTGAAAAGAATCTGACTGACTATTTTTTAGGCCAACTTAAAATCAGCTGAAAACCTTTTTTTTATTGACCTAAATTAATCGATGATGTATAACTACACTGTGCACCGTTTAAAAGCTGAACATTTATTTACAGACCATTTCATGTATCGCTTTGGTTTGGTGATTTTATTTATTTATGTGTACTTGCATTATTATGCTTTTATATTATCAATGTATCATGACTTATATTTGTCTTAAAATATTATTTCTTGGACAATATATCGCAGAACAAAAAGTTATTATGAGGGAATCTTCCATTTTTATAAGCTAAAACAGGAGACATAAAGAAGAGGTGATAACAGAGTAAACTGCTTTATTTAGACACTAACGTGGAGAGTGGAAGGGAATAACAGTTTATACTCAGTGCAGAATGAAGAAAGTACAACTTTTTGGTCCTGTTTGCCCAAATATCATCAAACTGCCGCTGCCATTGGATAACTGGTGTCCTACAACAGTGCATTAATGTATTATGTGAGCTAATTTAATTTAAGGTGCCACAGATTCACTCGCGGCGGTTCTGCACCTCCCACACAAGGACACGAGTTTCCTCTGGAGAGAATCCACTTCCAACTGTTCTCTGTAGCACAGACGGAGAGGAAACAGAGCTAATGTGATGGATGGTGACTGACGCCGGCCCCTTCCACAGTCTCATAATATATTTCTCATAATCACGCCCTGTTTCTAACTTCCATCGAGCCTCCAGCCATGAAATATCCCAAAGTCAGCTGCCACAGCGTGCAGCGGTGATTCTTCAGAGCAGAGACACCAGTCTGTCCGCCGGCCGCAGCCACAACGCACCCAAATATAATGCACTGTTTGAGTAATGCCGGCTGTTCACACGTTTTCTCATTCTGCTCCTTGTAAATGTATGATTCTCCGGCTCTCCTGATCACGCCATCGCTCTCTCCACAGACATCGTAAGTGCAACAAGTCGTCATCCTATCAGTGAGGGGCGCCGCGAGGCGTCTGGAATCATTCAGCAAAAAGGAAGCAGTCCCATCCCAGCTCTATAAACATATGTTAAAACACTGTCTGCACCAACACAGCGTTTTCTGATCTGCCTCAGCCAACAGGATGAAAACACGTTAGAATTACCTAATGAACTAATCAGTTCATCCTTGAGTCCACGTTGACATTTGGGCCAAATTTAAAGAAAAGTCCTCGAGGCATTCCTGAATTATCACATTTACAAGAATGAGACAGACAGAAAGTCACAGTACAGTAACCTTGACCTTTGACTTATGACCTCCAAAATACAAAAGTTCATCCTTGAGTCCATGTGGACATTCGGGCCAAATTTAAAGACATTATCTGTTGGCGTTCCTGAGATATCATGTTCCCAAGAATGGTACAGATGTGAGGTCACAGTGACCTCTGACCTCCAAACTGTAATCAGTTCATCCTTAAGTCCAACTGGTTATTTGGGCCAAATTTAAAGAGATGTGTTACTCAAATATCGCTTTTACAAGGACACAACAGACACAAGGTCACAGGACAGTGACATCTGACCTCAAAAATCTAAATAGTTCATCCTTGAGTCCAAGTGGATCAATTCTACCAAGGTGTTCCTAATATATTGCAATCACAAAAAAGGACATCACTATAAAATCAAATCACTTCATCCTTGAGTTTAAGTGAAGAAATTGCCTCATGGCTTTCCTGAGATATCAAATTCACAAGAGTGGGTCAGGCAGAAGGTCACAGTTTAGAGGCTTTGACCTTTGACTTCTAAAATCTAATCAGTTCATCCTTGAGTCCAAGTGGACATTTGGGCCAAACTTAAAGAAATCTCTGAGGTCACAGTGACTGTTTCCTTCATCCTTGAGTCCAGGTAAAGTCCAAGTGGATATTTATATCATATCTTAATAAATGCCCGGACAACCTGACTATATAATGTGTAAAATTGTGCACATAGTGACTTTAAGGAGTAAAATAATAACATCAACAAGTAAAACCTAATGAGTTCAGGTGTCTGATAAATATTCAGATAAATGCATCGTAGTGATGTTTGCATCTCATGGTGCCAGCTTAATCCTCATTTCTGTGTAAAATGAGCGTGTTTTTGAATTTAATCGTCCATTTGTTGCCACATAAACGTGCTAATGTCCACTAAATCTGCCAGTTCATTTGCACCTAAAACATGAAATGCCATTACAGCGTAGTTATGATCCCCGACGTGCCTCCGTTTGTGTTTTTCACAGCTCTATAAAGTGCCTGGTGCTGGCTCCCTCTGAGGCGTTATCATGCAGCAGTACAGCACACAGTGAGCACGGTGCACGCCGGCCTTGGTGCTGGCATGGCCTCTGGCTCTCCAAGTGGAGCAGAAAAAAAACGTACATAAATGCCCTCAGGCCAGATCAGAGAGAGAGAGAGGGAGAGAGAGAGAGAGGGAGAGGGCAGCAGGGAGGGTTTGTTTAACTGGTGGTGGGTAGAAACAAAGACAAGAGAAGATGAGAGGCAGCGGAGAGAGAGAAATCGATGAGGAGATGGGAGAGAAATGATGATGCTGCTGCTGGAAACAGAGTGTGCAAGAAACACAACACGTCCTGCAGGTAGACGGGAAAAGACAGATGAGCAGAATAATGGAGCGAGCACGGCGTCGAACGGCAATTTATGGAAAGGCGAGAAGAAAGAACGGCCTCCGACAGGACGGGAAACTTCCTGTGAACATACAGCGTGAACGCTACCTGCTGCTGCACACACACACAGGAAACAGCCTATAAATACCCTTGGGAGAGCCAAGTGTCCTTGATAACGCGGCGCAGTCAAACTGTCGATCAAAATGTTCAGCAGCGCGCCGAGCTTTGGGGAAACTCTTCTTCCTGCCGGTGGACGCTGGTTGTGAATTATTCTTCAGTGTGTGTGTAACTCCCGTCCCCTGGAGCTGCTTTATGTCCACACATTCAAGTCTTTTCAGATATAAATAAATATATAAGAGCCCTCCTAAAGGTTTGCACACAAACAAACAGTCGCCTCGGCCTCGTTTCCTCTGTTGGTTCGTACTTTCAGCTCCACAAACTCCCAGCTGACGTCCACACTTTGTAGTCTACACTTGAACACACTTCACACAAACTTTTCATTTCTGTTCTCACTTTTTATTTCCGCGCTTTATTAAATGCACTTCAAGAGTTCTGCGTGTTGCTGTAATCCAAACGTTGGATGGATGAAATGACGGGATAAAGGGGGGGTCGCTCTTAATGAGCCTAAAAATCGAGTCTGCTGCAGTTTGTGAAAGACAGAAAAACTTCTTTAATTTCTCTCGTTTCCTCTGAACAATCAGAGACTGAAAAACATGACAAACTACAGTAAATACAGTGATGCTTTAGATTCTTCCCTTGGTGTTTTTTTGTTTATAAAATGGGAAATCAACATGTAAAAGTTCCGGCTCTGTGTGGATGCAGGCTGCAGAATCCAGCAGCTGCAGCGTGTTTCTGTTACGTTTCACCCACACATGACGCCTCCTCACGACCCAGAACCTTCTGCTCCGAGCACGCCGACCTTTAACTCACATCACATGCAACAGTCCACACACACACACACAGCTGACAGTACAGAGGATAACAAGCTCCGGTTGGGATTTTCTGAATCTATCCAAGGTGAACACACATGTCCAACCTTGAAGCAGATAACAACAACACCATTAGGTGCAGTGTGTACCTAATAAAGTGGTGGTGAGAGGATGATTTAGCTACTTGATGAATCTGTAATAAAAGTCCAATGCTCGTATTTTCTTTTAGCTCCAAGCTCATAATGAATCTTGGGGAAACACGTCACCACAAACATTCAAACGTGCTCAAACATCCCAAATATGTTGATAAATAATACAAAAATCTTATGCCAAGCCTCCATGCATCACATGACATAATTATCAGCAAATGTACTCATGAATGAACGTAATAAATTGTCCTTTTTATGCCTCATCAGAAGGTTTTCAGCACCACTTCTCCAATACTGAACGATTATTAAACTGGAAGTCCTGTAGGAGCTGGTAAAAGCAAAGATGGCGACATTTCTGCAGGAGTTTTGTCACGACTAAATAATAAAGTAAAATAAATAGAGTGCAGCCTTCAAAGATGGCTGACCCTGAATTTAACTTGCTCCTGATGTCTCCCAGAGGCCGAAAATCTGCCACCACAGGTTACTGAATAAAAACATTACCTTGACTTCATAATAAAAGCAGCTAAATGTGACTTTTCTTCCTTCAGCGGCTCATAATGACTGTTAACATCTGTTTACTGTATTAATACAAATGACATTTCTTCTCCTGCATGTGGAAACCTGCAAATGAAACGTATCCGAGTGTAACCCACAAGTGGTTTTAAGAGGCTACTTTCCTCAGAATAACAGCAGAGTGGGTGTGGGAGAGCCGGAGGACTCATTTCCTTTAATGATGATTGCCTTCGGTTGGTACGTATGAGGTAGCAGAGGAAGAATACCTTATAAAAAAACACATGAGGGGAACTGCAACACGGGCACTAATTGCCACTTAAAAACCTGCTCGTTTGCAGTGAAGGAGAGCTGCACAGCCCCCATCAACAGGAAGCTTTGTGGCTCATTTTCAGCAACGCAAAAAATAACATTAGAGTTACACAAACATAATGAGCACACGGTTCAAAAGGCCGTTTAAGCAGCTATAACTGCTATGAAGTGAGCTGATTTTACACCGTTTAACCCCCGAAAAGTGTTTACTGTTTAAAAAATACATCAAAAATACAGTTTATCATCGAAGGAAACAGGCATTATAATCACAGTTTGAAATCCACAAAAACTAAGCTTAGAAATTGTGATTTTTCTGTCAAAATCACTTTTTAAAAAGTTGCCAGAAATAGAGCGTTTGCTGAAAATCTGTTTACACAGAGCCCAGAGGAGAGGACAGGAGAGGCTGTTTACACAGAGCCCAGAGGAGAGGACAGGAGAGACTGCAGACAGGACAACGGTTCATTATGCATAGCATGAGGAAACCCAATGTTTTTCCAATATTCATGACGCTTGTAGGCACTTGGAAAAGTGTTGTTTATATGAATTCTATTTTATTCCCATTCTAAAAAAATATTTATTTTCTTGATTTTTCTATGTTTGCTCACACTTCTAGCCATGATTGTGCTGATTTCATAGAGCTGCAGGATTTTATCTATATTTATTAAATATATATATATTGCAGTGAAATACAAGGACACAGTAAGTAAAATGTAAAAAGGAGCAAAAATAAAATGCCCTAAAACTGCTAATTTGGGTTAGTTTAGGGAGCTAGTGGGCTTATTGTAAGATATTTTTATGCCAATATAAAGATGCAGATGTAAGGAAAATAAATTAGTATTATTATCTTGCACACATATTCACTGTATGTAGCATCTACACACAGATTCACACATGGACCGCTTCTTACCTGGCATTAAGGTGTGTTTCTGGTGGTCCGATCCCAGGTGGACGGCTGGAAACAGGCTCCAGATCCCCAGACTTGGACCCGGGACAGCTGATCCGGGAATTGTAGATATCTGTATTTGTAAAATCCTTCGTTTCGGCAAAAATAACTCAGATAAAATCACTTTCGGGCTTTATTACTCAGTAATGTTCAGTCCAACACTCCGCGGCCTCGCATTTACTGTCCGTTAGCTTAAACTGCTATAAAAG
>CAFUXE010000967.1:156590-166642 GCA_903364295.1 Serranus cabrilla
CTATTTCCAGGAGAGCGCGGCGGCAGGTTTCTGATGTCGCACTCAGACGTCTGCGTGTGCAGAGAACTGAGAACAAGACTCTCTCGTCTTTTTGAAGCTCTGAAACAAAAAGTTCGACACTGAAAATAAATCTGAGCGCGTCGATGAAGCTGCGGTGGAATATGAATCTGCTCACACCTCATTATCTCCGTTTTTTTACACTCCTGCTCCACTTTAGATCCATTTAAAAGGTGCAGCAGGCGATCAGATGAGACTGTAGCTGCAGGTGTTAATTGTGTCGGTGACAGCCACGCTGAAAAAAGGCCGTTTAGCACCTGTTGGCCGCGTTCACACGCCGCTCCTCACCTCTGATGTGAGATTTAACAGGTGAGCCTTTCTGTTAAATCAGCTGCTCTGCTAATGCATCAGACCGCCTCACATTAAGCTGCAGAACGAGGTGTAAAAACTGCTGATCACATTTTCATTTTTTAGCTCTTTTTGTGTTGTTGTTACATACAGAGATGAAAGAAGTATTCAGATTACTTTACTTATACCGTAAATATCTTTATTTGCTTCATACTTGTTTAGGTTAGGGTGCTTTATTTACTTTTAAAAATATAGATTTTTACCTTTATGTATTTACACATTTAATTTTTTATTCTTAAGTTATTTCCCCCCAGAGATCAGCAAAGTATTTTTGTTTCTGGTTCTGAAAGGAAATACTCAAGTAAAGAACTTTAAACTTGAGTAAATGTACTTAGTTACATTCCAGATGATGATGTACAGAGAAAACCTCATGAATCTGCCTGTAATATAATAAAAAATCATGAGTGTGTTTTTGTTTTGTTCTTCTTCGGTGGTGCTTCACATTTACTGTAAACAGATTATTTCATTCTGTAAGAATAAAAAGATAAAACTCTGAATGTTAAACCAAAAAAGCAGCGAGTGGCCTCGTGGAAAACGGCTTTATAACCTTTGCACGGCGTTCCTGGCAGGTTTTCCCGAGGTCAGGACGTCTCCATCATTCCACTCAGACTCTCGCTATGTGCCCCCGGTAGCTAATTAGCCCCTGAATAATTAAGCTAATTAGGGCTCAGACAGACAATGGCTAAATGCTAATTAGAGCCTAATTAAGAGAAATGAATCCGCAGCTGTATTTGTTTTCCTGTTTTCCGAGGTGCAGAACAGCTCCCTCGTCACTGTGACGCTAATTGACATGATTGTGCTTCACGTTGTGTGACTGACTGACTGACGTGTGTGATTAAGCTGCATTCTGCACATCTTGTTTAGTGGCTCTGCTCACTTCAGGAGGTCGCAGTGCAGCCGGAGATAAGAGCTGGAACACCACGAGGAGCTTCACTTACAGATGTTCACTTTGTCATTTAGAAAGCTTCTCCTGCTGCAGGTGTTTCACCCTAAAGCTGGACTTTACTGTCTGTTGAACGACACGTTCCTGCTACAAATGAGTGAACGCTGATTATCCGGATTTTTATGACTCATATGTTTTTCAGCAGGAAACTCTAGAATCTAAATGTTCAGCTCTTTAAGGACTTTCCTGCTATCATCTTTTCATATTCAAACTCTTTTAAATTTAAAAAACATTCATTTATTTATGATATCTGACTATATATTGTCCCAGAAATTACTGCGATAAATGATATTATTGTAAATTTATGCCGCTGATATAAAGATAATATATTCAGATTATTATGCAAGGACACTTAATATTCTTAAATCTTAAGAATATCAACAAAAATATGACAATATCCTCAATAATTAAAAGAACGGAGCAGAAATTGTGTTTTCTTTCTGTCCTCAGTGAAAACATGCTCAGGTGGTGCATTCAGGGTCTCGTAAAAGTCGGTAAATCTGCTGTTATTATGAAACAAACCTGCATGCAAACACAACGGGATAAAAATAAATAAATAAGATCAAATAATAATAAATGCTGAATCTGTAAACACTGCAGGCTTTAAGGTCTATTTGTCACCAGAGAAAGTTAAATGTTATTCTGCCAAAAACTGAATCCTTTGTGGTTAAAAATATAATAAGCTGCTGTAACACAGAGTTTGGGTGGTTTTACTGTAGCGGCTCCAGCTCTGGTGGTTGGATTGTGAAACTGACCCTGAATGAGAGCGTTTACTGTTTCAACAACAATGCCACTTGTTTGCAGCGCTGCTTATTGTGAGAGTTCGTTCTCTGCAGCAGCTGCTGGTGTTTTTGTTCAGAGCAGCGATAAGACGGCCAATCAGGGCGGATTATTGCTGCACGGCAGAGATCACGGGGAATAAAACGATGGCGATCCTGACACTCTAACTGTGTGCAGAGACTCACGTTGTACGTCTCCAGCTTCACTCGGTTTCTGAAGATGTGAGTCGTGAAGTTGATTTTATGGAAGACTTCGTCGAAAGCCTCCTCGTCCTGCAGAACAAAACACAAACAAACTGGTTTAACCCTCTGAACCTCCAGAAGATTCAGGCAGTTGTTGCATTTGTGTGATTTGCTCATTATGGCTTGTTTTTCACTGTAATATGCAAGTCCAGCGTCGCTATAGAAACAGCACAAACATGGAACTTTTGTGCAGTATAACACAGTTATAACACCATTATTCATACAAAACAGACCAGAATTATCACCGCAATTTTACTGGAAAGATGCTACAAATTAAAAAAGACTGAATGCTTCAAACAAAGACCTAACATGAGATTTAGTCTCTCTTATATTTTTATTCTATTATTCAGAAAATTCCTGCAAGTTAAACTTCCAGGAAATATATATTTCATATATTTCAATAAACATCCTTTCACTTGTTTTAACCTTCCTGTTTTCAAATGTTTTTATGCTACAAATTTGCATGTAACTGCCACAAAATAAAAGGATAAATTCCTTAAAGAGGAAGAGTAAAACCTGCAGGAATGAGTCAGAGTTAAGCTGGTGAAGAAGGTGAAACGCAGAGATTTATCATAATCTATACTTCTATAGCTTTACAAGGAAGACAAAACGAAGGTAAAGAAAAAGATTTTGAAAGTAAAACTTTTATCAAACTAATACTGACGGACAGTATTTCAGTAAAAAATAACAGAAATTTGAAAATCAGATGAGAGAAAAATAAATAAATATTACCAATAATACTATTTATCATCACCTAAAAAATAGTATTAATAACTATTATTATTATTAAATACTAAATTATTATTATTTATTTTTTTCTGACTATGATAAATTATAAATGGTGTAATTCTGGGATTTTTTTCTGAAAGAAAGAGAACAAATGAAACAAGAGGGCAGGCTGTGGGGTTCAGAGGGTTAATGAGGACAGTGTGTGGCAGCATATGCCTCGTGTGTGTGTGTGTGTGTGTCTCACTGTGTCTCGGAGCTGTCCCAGTGTCTCCACACTGTGACCCAGCAGGACCTCAGCTGTCTCCTGGAAGCATGTCACCCACTGGTTATCCCCGAAGTCTGCCAAGTTGGCCTGAGAGTCAGACGGAGAGATGATGAGCGAGATTATTCATGTGTGTGTGATCACAGAAGTTACACTATTCCTCAAAGTCAGCAGCTCGTACGGAGAGCAGGAGTCTGTATTTGTAGTCGGGGAAGTCTCGGCTGCACTTGTCGCAGTGGAACAGGCCGTTCTGCTGCTCCACCACCTTCTTGTAGCAGTCTGCAGACGGACAGGCGCGGTACAGACAGTTCTCCTTCCGCGTGTAGAGCACGGTCGCCACGCAGCTGAAGTAATCCGCCTGACAGGAAACAGAAAGAAGGAGAAGGAAGTCTAATTAAAAGGGACAGTACAGAGCTGAGAAATCAATAAAAATGACCAAATCACATCAAGCAACTTGATCATATTGTGCAGAGAAATCTATCTATTACCTCCGCCAGCGTTTGTCTGTCTGTGTACAAAATAACTCAAAAAGTTCTGCACGGATTTGGATGAAATGTTCAGGCAGTGTGTGTGTTGGGACGAGGAACAGGTGGTTAGATTTTGGTGGTGATCGGTGATCAGGAACACCATCTGGAGTTTATATTGTGAATTTATATCATTGTGTCAGTGACCCTATTGCCTTCACTAACTGCTGCCATCTAGTGGAGGAAATATTTCAGTGCCAGTGTCCCAAAATACATGTTTTCAATATAATCCTTCAGGTGTAGTTTGGTGTTGTGTGAGTGATCCTGTTGCCTTGGCGAAGTCTGCGCTCTCCGAGTGTTTTTCTAGTTTATTTTATTTTTTCATTCTGCCTTACTACACAACTTAAAAACTTAAAAAATGCACAAAATACGTCTTTGACTTGCTCCCTCTAATCACCATGATTTTTCCATTTCCAGAGAGGTGTAGCACGTACACGCTGCAGCGAAAATTAGGCCACAGTAAGAAGAAAACCCCCTGAAACTGCTCAGGATTCAGCAGGTCCTTCCTCTCGTCTCAGAGTCTCACTGCAAAGGACGCGGCTTCGCTTTTCAACAGCGCAAATTAAAAAGTGTGTGATGAAAGGACAGGACGAGACGACTCATCACGGCGTTTGTTATGTACGAGGAGAGAGAACGAGATGGCAGGTGGTCCAGGCCGTAACAACACAATGACTCATCAGCACAGGAGTCACAAAAATCACAAAAAATAACTTCAAAACACAAAGTCTTTAAACTTCTTTCACCGTGAAGTCAGACACATTTAAAGTGGGCGAACAAACGTCAGTAAAACAGTTTTCAATCAGGAAATGCATCAGAAAAACTGTCCGGGTCACATTCAGTGAATCATTTCTGACCATCGTGTCGCTTCAGGTGCCTGTTAACAAGATAAAGCTGTGATATCTTAATCATAATCATGATTGATATTTATAAATCATAACTTTGCAGCAACAGTCAAACAACCAAAGGCTGTGGAACTGAAGAGAGAATAAACTGAAGTAAAAAGTGCTCGTTCTCGTGCAGCAGGATATCCTCCAACCGCTTTTAATAACACGAATAAATAAGCTGCTTAGGGGTGAAAAGACAAACATTAAATAAAATAAAAAATACACTCAGATCAAACTTGGCATCAGCAGGAAAAACTGCTGCCAACGAGTGAGTCCAGCTGGTACATGCACGCTGTTTACACATCTCTATTTGACTTCCAAACAATCTTGGAACAGTTTAAAAAGGGAGCAGAGGGAGTTTTTTGCATAATAGATGCAAGTGGAGACGAATCTCTCTCTCTAATACATGAACACACACACACACACACACTGAACACTTACACATGACTAACATGCAAGGTTATATGCAAACTTACTTCCACAATTGCAGCACAGAACAACTTCTTTTTTCAGTTGTGGATTTGAATTAAAGCGTGCACAGAGGAGCGGGCATTAAAATGCAGCGATGTTGGGGTAATTTAAACAGATATTAGCACCTAAAGCAGGAGGAACTCACACTGTGTAAAATCAACAAGCTAGAAAGGAAAAAAAATGCTAATTCTGGATGCTATTCTCTCATCCTGTGGAGAGGCACAGCATTCCATTTCCATAAATATAAATATAAAGAATCGCACACAGCAGATGAACTCTGTCTCACTGGGAGGACACACACACACACACACACACACACACACGTGTGCAGGCCTGCATGGATGTGAGCGAGCGATAAATACGACATACATACAGGGAAGAAAAGCTCCTCCAGAGGGGTTTTCTTGAACAAGATGTTGGAGCTGCAGCCAGCATTTAAAATGAAAAGCTTTAAAATGCATCGAAACAACAACTACAAGCGCGAGCCGGGCCAGACTCATTACTAATGTTGGCCTAAATGAGTCTATCAAAGACTCTCTCTAGGACTCCGGCCAACACTCACACACACACACTGACGGAGCGGTTTCAGCCCACGCGCTGTGTGGCGGTTCGGGGAGCGCTGAATGTGCTCGCCGTCCCCCTCGTGACGTCGCCCCGTGTCCCCGCGACCTCTGCAGATGCTGTCAGTCAGACTTAGAGCTCGCTGACACTTCCCCCCCGCCGGCTCACGCTGACTCACATCCATCCACAGCGAGAACCCCCCAACTAAGATGCTTTTTTTTTAATTAATGAGGAGAATTTCTCCCGTAAGCAACAGCCCGCTCCCCTCCTCCTCGGCGCTCCCGTGTTTCCGCCCGCCTGCCGCATCACATTTTGCAGACGCGGGCAGATTGGAGCGCTGCGAGGCGGGAGAGGTGGGAAGGCGCCGGGCGGGGCAGGTGGCAGGAGGAAGAACTTTCTCTGTCAGAGGAAGGAGGCTGGTTGAAGGCTCGTCATGTTGACAGACGAGGATGTGAGGAGAGAGGTCAAGCACATCTGGACCAGAACGCTGCTGTCACAAGGAGAAAACACCTCGATGTTCTCCTCCTGAGTGTGTGTTTGGTGTTCAGTCTTAACCCTGAGCACACTGACTGACACACACACTCACACACACACACCTAGCTGTCTGAAAACAGTTTTCATTCTTATCACACCAAATCCCCGTGTCACCTTCTGGCACCTAAATGCAATTAAAATTTGTATGTGGAAGGGCAACCAAGTGAAAATCTACTTCACATAATTGACGTGGCTGCACATGCCAACTTTAATGCTTGTCCCAAAACCCCCCAACACACACACACACACACACATGCAGCCACATTAATTAGAAATGGCTTGTACACACACAAACAGAGTCACAGTCACGCACGCACATCGAGGCAAACAGGTAGAATGTCAAATTAGATTCCTTCACAGTTTAAGCTAATGATTTGGACAGACGACCTCCTTAAAGCCGTTCGATTACAGACGCGCTGACAGAAAAGAGAAGACAAGAAGAAATGGGAGCGTGAATTATTTATATATTCTCACCTTTCAACTCTTTTCCCCCCAAATCTGCCAGTTAACAGTCCCCATCGTACCCTTTTCTAAATAACCCTTCACTCGTCACCTCCCTCTCTTCTTCTCTTCTCCCCGTGGCCTCGTTCTGACATGAATTTTAAAGGGATAGTTTGGTTTTTCTTGGAGCTGTACGAGGTTCTTACTCAGGGACAGTAACTTTACATCACTGCGCCTCGATCAGTTAGTTTGTTTGTGTTGTTGTTGTGACTTTGGTGAGTCTGAAAGAACACTTTGAAGCATCAAAATATCACAAACAAACGAACTGATCGAGGAAATCGTAACACACGACACAAAACAAGGAGAAAGATTATGCGAAATTGCGAAATATAATCAGGACCCTCTTTCCTGTCAATATGCTTATTTCACTTTTTTATTTTAGTGTTCATGACTGAACAGACTCTCATCATAATGGCTGATTTTATAACTCATAATTCTTCCGTTGCTTGTGGATTTCTCAAGAAATGAGACAATGAGGTCAACTTATTTCCTTCATTGCTGATAGTAATAATAAACTTGAAAAACACTCAGAGAGCGCAGACCTTCGCCAAGGCAATAGGGTCACTTACCAAACTGCACCTGAAGGATTATAGTGAAAACATGTATTTTGGGACACTGGCATTGAAATATTTCATCCACTAGATGGCGGCAGTTAGTGAAGGCAATAGGGTCACTGACGCAATAATATAAATAACCACCTGTTCCTCGTCCCAATACACACGCTGTCTGAAAATTTCATCCAAATCAGTGCAGAACTTTTTGAGTTATTTTGTTCAAAGACAGACAAATGCTGGCGAAAACACAGGAGTTAATAACACAGAGGAAACAGCTTCTAGTGATCAGGTCTGCAGGGTCAAACTGAAACTGATTTGTTGTTGTTTTTCAGCAGAAAGCAAAAGGACTGTCACTGCTTTCAGTCAACATCCAAATTATGACCTTAAGAAGAGAGAAAAGTCCACCGATCGTATGATGAAAAGTCGACATTTTTTTGGTTGTAACTGCAACATTTTCTGGATTTGAAGTTGTGGATTCTGTGTGCATGGGCTTATAGAGAGAGAAGGGCTCTATTTTTTAAAATGATCATGATTTAATCGCATCGAAAACTGGTGAAAATGTTCTGATTATGTAGCGTTCGCTCAGCTTGATGTTCATTTGTCTCGGTGCACCTTTTGTTTCTGCCCACAGCTTTATTAATCTGCCTGTTTCTCCAATCTGGCTGCACGCTGACGGCCATCCAACAGTAAAACCATCCCCATCTACCCCTTTCAGTGCCTGGATTTTCTCCCCTGTTCCCCGCCTGCTTCCCTTCCCTCCCGGTGCCGTGATGCCCCGTAGGCTTCCTCCTAACTCCAACACATAATTAGAAATTTTCATTAGAAACGACATTGATCTCGCAGCAAACCGTAAGTGGCTTCTAATTAAACGTGCGGGAAGAGGGAGACTAGCTGCAGATAAACCTCATTAATTAGATAGAAAGTATACGAGTGGCACTTAGAGTCGTTCTACTTTTAGGATTCGGTGCGATGACACTTCTTAAAACGGCACAAGGTTCAGTTTGAGAGTGGCTCGTCTGAACGGCGTGCTGCGGTTCTGCTAATACGTGAGCGTCACTATCTGCCTCCCACAGCTAAAACAAGAGAAGCGTGACTCTAATCCGTGAAGTCACAGAAAGGCACAGCCCCGAGCGGCTCTATTTACAATGAATGGAAGACTGACTGTGGATTTGTGTTTGGCTAAACGCTTACATTCAAACGAGACTGACTAAATCCATGTCTGTTCACGGAAAATCTTCTCTGATAGTTTTAAAAAAGGAGCCATCAGTGTAATCTCTCTCTGTGTGGCTAAACAAACACCACCGGCTGCTGTGTGCTCGCAGCCTGGGAGATTCGGCTGTTTTTAGCACATTTTCATGTACAGAGAGCGGAGCGAGTGAGTGAAATATGAAAATAAAAGTCACGCTCTTGACGTCTGAGTCCGTCTGTGCAGAACAGTAAACGTCTCAAACTGTACCCGTGTTGCGTCATGTGTCGGGGTTTTCTGCTCCTCTCTGTCTTCAAACAGTCGCCAGCTGCCCGACTGAGAGGAGGATTTTCTGACTCACGAATCAATCTGCTTCCAGCCTCAAGTTTTCATAAAGAAACGGCTCAGAGATGAAGATAGAACGAAGAGGATCTGATCCACTGAAGATCCTGTTCTGGAGCTCAAATACGAGCAAGTAAACCTGATCTACTATTAAAAAAACTTAAGTTAAACAGTTGTTTAAGGGGTTTTTATGCTTCTTACTTTATAGCCTGAATCATGCAAGTGCCTAAATAAATCTACTACAAAAGAAAAATGAACAAGTTTCTATCTTAATTTCTGCAGTTTCTGTATAAATAAAGTATAAATTTCAACTTCACGAATAAAAACTTTCGCCGCAATTTCATTTTTCAGCTAATTCGTAATTTGTCAATTAACATAAAATTAAGCTGCAATAATTTCAAGAAAACCTGCCACCATCAGGAAATCATTCATACATTCATTCATTCACCAAGAACGCAGCATCGGGAGCAAGTTTGGGTTCAGTACTTTGAACACAGCCTCCCTGAGTCAAAGGTCAGCTGATTTACTATTAATGCCAACTGGCAGAAAGGGGGCATGGCCTATAACAAGAAGACACATCAAAATTATAAACTGTTTATTGACTCTTGTTTGTTTTGAGGCATCACTGGACTCAGCATTTCCTTTTTATCAGTAAAGTTTCCATTTTTCATGTCAAAACGTTGGTAATTCATTAAAATATTTGTTGCATGTTATTTGTCGTCTTTTTATAACTCAGGTCATGTGAAGTTGTGTGTGTGTTAAAGTGCATACGCGCATGTGTTTGCAAGCTATTTGTGAATTTGACGTTTTTGTGCTTCTTTTCTGTGCAAAAACATAAATTTGGTTTCATGCTGCCCAGCGTGAACAAACCCTTTAAATAGTTTCTGTCTCTTGTTCATGTCTGTTTGGTAAAGCAACGTATCCCTGCGGGTTTTGCGGTTAAATACACACGGAAGAAGTTGACCAATCCGAGGCCGGGCTCCTGCCTGGACATGTGTGTGAAAAAAACACATCACACTCTGGAAAAACATGAGATTGATCCTGCAAGAATTATGGCAGCATCACGTGTTTGCGGCTCATGTCAGCATGTGTTTCCTTCTGAGGCTGTGAGGCTTCATATATAAATATATATAT
>CAFUXE010000967.1:176140-186599 GCA_903364295.1 Serranus cabrilla
TTAACTTTAGATCTGATCATTGGGTCAAATAACCAACAGCCTCCTTTATCTTAAAACCAGCCGTGGTTTTACTCAAGTACTGTACTTAAGTACAATTTTGAGGTACTTTACTCGAGTATTTCCATTTTATTTAACTTTATACTTCTACTTTTTCTACATTTTAGCAGTAAATATTGTACTTTTTACTCAGCTACATTTAGCTGCCAGCTTTTCAGGTCGAGATTTAACAAACAATTTAGCAATCTGAGAGCGCAGACCTTCGCCAAGGCAATAGGGTCACTCACGCAACACCAAACTGCACTTGAAGGATTATAGTGAAAACATGTATTTTGGGACACTGGCATTGAAATATTTCATCCACTAGATGGCAGCAGTTAGTGAAGGCAATAGGGTCACTCACGCAATAAAATAAGTTCAAAATATAAATTCCAGATGGTTCCTGATCACCGATCACCACCAAAATCTAACCACCTGTTCCTCGTCCCAACACACACACTGTCAAGAAATTTCATCCAAATCCGTGCAGAACTTTTTGAGTTATTTTGTACACAGACAGACAAACAGACAGACAAACGCCGGCGGAGGTAAAAATAATAATACAATATATTTATATCAGTCTGAGTGGGGCCATTTTGCATTAAGAGTACTTTAACTTTTGACACTTTAAGAACACTTTCTGATACGTTTGTTCTTTATCTTCAGTAAGTTTTGAATGCAGGACTTTTACTTGTCATGGAGTCATTTCACAGTGTGCTCGCTGTGCAACATCTCATTAATAATAACATCGAGCAGAAGGCCTGAAGCACTCTGCACAATTTTTACCCCCAATCTACACCTGGACCGTCCCAATTTACCTGTCCCCGAGATAAGAGCTTCCTGTGGGGCGTGGAGGGCACGAGCTGCAGCTAACCTCCGTGGAAACAGTGGAATGAGCATTATACTCCTTTTAATCTCTCCTCTTTACCGGGCGCCTGAATTAACCCTCCCTCTCACCCTGTCATAAAGCCACGTGTCCGTCTATTAGCTGATATATTTCACCATCTTAATCTGGAGCTGGTAATTGCCTGAGCTGATGGAGCAGTTAGAGACGATCCAGCTGATAAACTAAATGTTTTATTACTGGCAGGAAGTGGCCTGAAAACACCAGCACACTTTTTGGATATTTCTGAAGTGATCTAAAATAATGTAAGACTCTCCACAGGCGGAAAAACACTCATCTGGATTAATTTCCTGCAGTTATCGTTGAAACAGAGATTTTTACATTCAGAAATATCTCCTTAAATATCCACACAATAAAAAAATCTAAATGAATGAATTTGTAGCGAGCAGTTGCTGAATCACACGTCTTTCTCTATATTTAACACCTTGTTTCCTGCGTCACGTTCACTGAGTTTGGAGAGGAAGTGAGTCAGCGCTCAGTCATCATCAGCTGAGTATTAATGAGAAAACGAGATCATGAGACTCAGAAACTCACACAGCTTCTCTTCACACTGAAGCTCCTGCTGTTCACTCGCTGTTGTTCTTTTGTTGATTAAATGCTAGAAAAGTAAAAACCCATTCTTAAAAACTAATAAAAAAAATAATAATAATTAAATAAAATGAAATTATTACTTATCAAAACACCTATTTCATTTGTTTGTGTCTTATTTAATTAATTATAATAATACATTTATTTATATAGCACCTTGAAAAACACAAGTGCTTTACATAACAAAAAAAGTAAAATAAAATAATAATAAAAAATGTTTTTTTCATTTTTTAAAAGGAACGCCTTTCTTTCAGACAAACATAATAAAAATAAATAAATAAAAATGGTCTAAAAGGTCTTTAAAATCTAAAATTAACAATATCTACTTAGGACATGGGTGTAAACATTCACTATTATTATCCTTTTTATTTTTGGTTTAAATATTTCTTTATGAAATGTTGGTCCATAACTGTTCAGTCCCCAGTTTTTTTTTTAATATTAAAATAATGTAATCAGTTCTTTAGTTCTTTATTTGCATGTATAAAAGAAAAGACATAGAAAAAGTAAAACATTAAATAAACAAAAAGGTAGAAACCCACGACAGTCTTATCTAAAAACCTCACCTAAAAGAGATAAAAAATATTTATATATACATCTACATTTAAATAACTAAATTAAATAAGAAATACCACAGCAACACAAATTCCCTGTTATCATTAATAAGATATAAAAAAGATTTATCTATATCCTCAGGACTTCCTGTTTTTATAAAAAGGTGAATAAATAAGATTTACAGTTTAAAATATATATTGTGTAGCAAATTCTGATTAACTTTAAAACATTTATATGACCACTCACTTTAACTTGGGCGTGAAAAGAAAAAACTGAATATTAAGTCAACTGTCAACTGCAAAAATGCTGTTTAAAAAACAAATAATTCCATGATTTGTTGACATGTTGTACGATCTAATCGCCAAGATTTCAATCTCTTAAAATATATTTTAGCAGCATAATTGAAGATTAAAAAACAAGCTAAAAGAAGCTTTTGTTTCTGCCTTCTTGTGATAATGAAGTTCTCGTCTTACCGATGATGTCGTCCTTGTCTCTGAACTCCAGCTCTGCGATGGGCACGAAGTCGCAGTTCATGGCGGGGACGCCCCGACAGTCGTCACACGGCACGATGGACGAGTTATCGTTCAGCGTCATCTCGTAGTCGTTCTTCAGCGTGGTGAACTGCTTGTTGGCCACCTTCAGCGAGCCTTTGCTGATGTAGTAAACCTGACGGAGGACAGGGGGCGTCAGATTATTTCCTCTGGACCTGAAGCAGCTTTAACTGATCGAATTCAGCTTAAGTAATAAAAAGAAGTATTTACAAAGAAATGCAAACAAAAATAAAGTCAAAAACTACACTGCAAAAAGACAGTTGATGATAAATTAAATGTTAGTAATAATACATTTAAAAGCCAAAATATATTAGCAGGATTTATTTATTCCAAAACTTTGAAGCATTGTTTAAAAAAGCTGCACTTCCTATTTTCTTGTGTGTAAAGTGACGTGTATTTAAAAAGGCAGCAGTGGAAGGATTATAAAACACCAGCACAGGCTGAAATGTAGGAAAAACATTAAAAACCCGTAAAATATATTCTAAAAGATACGATAAAAACACAGTCGCCCATCAAGTCGGAATAATTTTGTTTTCAGACACAATCGTCTGTTAATTGTTATTGATAAAAATTATCAAAAGAGGTTGATTAATACATTTTTAAGATACATTTGTCAAGAATAAATCACAATCATTTCATGGAAATATTTGATTCCATCTTTATGGGCGACTGTGTATACGACATGTTTTACTGAATAAATATAGAAACAGATGAACCTTTAGTATTATTTCTGCTGCTCAGAAAGCTGTTTATAAACGGCCTCAATAACAGAATCCAATGCAAAGTAACAAGCTGCACAAAATGCTGCATGAAGGTTTCATATGAAATGTATTTATTGATGTTATTTATGTAATATATCATTATAAAGCTGTCTTTAAGCTCTTTATGATGGAACAACTAGTATGCACATGAGATCAATAGGAAGTTAGTTAGAAGAGCATTTGCAGCATTGGGTCAAAGGTCAAATACTGTTCTGCTCATTAAAAGTGACTGTGAGATGGATTATACTGTGAGCTTTACAGTGATTTATGGCACATAGAAAGCTGCCACTGCTGCAATGATATGAGACTGTTTCCAACTCTCGGGACTCAGACCTATAAAAAAGAAATGGTCTGTCCAAATTGGCCCAGCTAGCCCCCTCCTGGACTTCACTGGGAGCCAATGGAGTGTAGCTAAAACTGAGCTAATATGCTCTCTGCTCCTTGTTCTGCTTAAAAGCCGAGCTGTACTTTATTGATCCTGCAAAAGCAAATTATTCTAACAATGTTCCACCAGAAAGCTCTTAATAAGAAAGGCAAAAACCTGCAGGTCCCACTCAGATGTGGTGTCATATCAGGCCCATCACTTCTCTAATTCACCAGAAAATGAGCAGCAGCTGAGAGCGAGTCTGCTAAACAGCACAATTTAAACTGGCATGCGAGGCACACTTCTTCATTTGCTCTCCAATATCCCCCTCTCGCTCGCTGCGCTCGTTCCCGGCCTCCCTCTCTCCCTCTCTGATTTACCCCACACAGAGATAGGAGCATGAAACTAATGTGATAAGCATTCTGGCCGCTCAGAGCCAGTCACACCCACTCACTGTTCTGTCAATACTCAGATCACGGAGCGAAGACGGATTCATTCCTTTATTTATCTTCCCGGGGCAGAGGGCACAAATTGGATGTGGGGCTGTGTGGGGAGTCACTGCCGGTGGCTGCTACCTGAGCCGGTGTGACGGGCAAAATGATGGCCGGGGTTAATTGAGTTATTAAGCTCTGCGGGCCAGACGGCGCCGAGCGAGAGCCTTAACATGTGTTCTACCTGTCTGAGACTGTGGAGATACACGGGAGCATGCAGAGGAGGCAGCACCACCCAAACAGGACTGAATAAGTCGTTGTCTCACAAAAACAACAGCTTGGGATCAACGAGAGTCTCCAACAGGGAAAACATGTTGATATCTGACAGTCGCCGTGTTTCTGTTCAAATCGAATCGAATTTTGTTGTGAGTTTCCATCAGCTGGTTTAAAGCAAATAAACAAAGCTGCAGTAACGTCCTTTGGCCAGTAGGTGGCAGCGTGATGTGTTACTGTAGGCTAATCTGTCAGTAAACAGGAGAAGAAGAGAGAAAACAACAACAAACAGAGGAAATGGAGAAAATTCTTTTGGGTTTTCCAGAAAAGAGGAAACAGCCGATCAGTCATGTGAGATAAATGTTCACTACGTCAGAACTTATTCAGAAAAAGTGTTTCCATCTCCTGTTTAGCGCTTTAACTATTTTTCCAAAAAGACAAAAAAACAAAAAAACACCTAAAGTAAGTGTTAAGACATTTATGTGCATTTTCAAACGTTTTTTTTCTAATTGTGGTGTTTCCATCAGGCTTTCTCATGGAAATCTTCAAAATGTGCAGATAAATTCTTTGATGGCTACTTTCTACCATCATTCATGTTTAATCAACTTGTTTTTTAATGGTGTTTTCATTAGTTTAACCACTTCAGTGCAAGAGAGCTGCACTTACATCCAATTTTATTGCTGATATCTGATATTTTCTAAGACATTTTGGTCAATTATGGCTGCAGATCCCAACAAATACACATATTTTTTCCATCTAAATTCAGAGAAAAAACTCTCTTCTAAAGTGGAATTAAAACCCTGTGAGGTATCTGCTATCTGCTTCAAAAATGCATGAATAAGAAAGCAGTTCTTTTGCAAATATTAACTGAAATCAGAATTTTAGTTAATAAAACATGAGTGTGATTGTTTAATAATCGTTCTTGACATTAATTAAATGGAAAAGCTGCAGAAAAAGCCATTTATCTGATGTTCAAGCTGATAAACTTTATGATATTTATGCACTTTTAGTTCCCAGCTTCTTTGGACTCGACGCCAAGAGAGTCGACCGATTGGTGCAAAGAGAGAGAATACTGGAATACTCAGACAGACAGTGTGAGAAAAAAAGGTGTTTTTGCATGTAAGCATGTAAAAACGAGCAGAATGTGTCCCCGTTAAACAGCAGCACAGCAGTATGAAGCTGTGACAGGCTGCACAGTCTCAGCCTCACATATCCACCAATATGTCTCATGCATATATATTTCAGTAAAATATGACTTCATAAATCCCCCTCCACAAAATCCTCTAATACTCGCCTGCGGCTCATTCATTGGCCAGAAGTCCTGCAGCTATGAGAGGATTTTGCAGAAGGGTTTATTAGGCACTATTTTACCTCTGATACATTTGTTTGAGGCGCCGTGTGCATACAGAGCGGGGAGCCGCGGCTGAGTTTGTGATATTTTTATAGCCTTCAGATATTGTCTCACTGTTGTCAGCTCCATCTAAGAAATGAAACCGCTAAGCTCCTTTAGAAACAATGTGAGCACAAACATTTCCTCGCAGCATTCGGAGCTGCCGGCGCCGTGTAACATGTACAGGAGTTTTCATTTTAAAGTGAACTTCCCGGGAAGCTCTTATCACTCTAAGTGAATATGGAGATGGCGGAGGGGGATCTGCTCACCTTTCCTTGCTCCACTAGAGGGAAAAACTTGTCCACTTCCTTGTTGAAGGCTGTGATCCTAATTTCTCCCTGTTGACCAGAGGTTTAAAATTAAAAAGCAGCCATGTGTGACATATGTCTGATGCCCAGAAACAGATACTCACACTCTCATCCACCGTCTCGAAGGAGAACAGCCGGCCGTCTCCCTTCGAGTTGCTCCAGGTGCGGATGTTGGACTTGTTGGTGACGCGTGCTCTGATCGTCCACCTACGGGGCGACACAGGGAACAGAGTCAGAGTTTGAATTAACAAAGCCACATACATGTCTCCTTTGGTCATTTTGAGTCTGTTTTTGTAATCTTATTGTCTTATTTGGTGAATTTATATCTTATTTGGGTCAATTTGTGTCTTTTTCTGTAATTTTTTTTTTCTTATTTGGTGATTTTACATAATTTTTTGTCAATTTGTGTCTTTTTTTGTAATTTGATTGTTTTATTTGGTGGTTTGACATCTTTTTGGGGTCATTTTGTGTCTTTTTAAAAAAAGAATTGTATGTGTTTTGTTGGTGTTTTATGACTGATTAAGTAATCCTGTGCCTCCTTTCTTCATTTTGTTTCTTTTTCAGGTAATAACATGTCTTATTTGGTTTGTTTTACATGATTTTTGGTGTCATTTTATGTGTTTTCTCCTCATTGGAAGAGCGTAGTGAGCAGGAGGGTGTGTGGACCTGAGTTAAGGAGCTTTAGGTGCCGATTTGTCTGCAAGTTTTCAAAGTTGATGCTTGCAGAAACTGGGAGCTGGTGCAGAGATATGCACAGTGGAGTAACGTGCTCTTTTGGGCTGGTTGAAGACCAGATGTGCTGCTGCAGAAGCCTACAACTGCATGCAATGTTATCATAACATATCACACAGGATGTGCACACACGTCGGGTTGCAGAAGGAGTCAGAAGTCGGTTTAATTCACGAGAAAACTCTAATCACAGGAAGAGTTGTGATCTGGTTTGAACCGAAAAGGTGCCAATAAAACTCTTCATTTCTACACACATATATTACATTATCATTTTATAAATCACCGATCCCTGAGTGACAAGTTGTTGAAATATCGAGACAGCACTTGGACAGTAAAATAAAGAAAAAGTCCTGTGGGAGAACAGCCTTTTGTTAGGTGTCTTTGTTCCTGTTGGCGGCCCATTTCTATTGCAGCCGTTTGTGGCATGCATTGTCAGTGTTTGTATAGAAATAATTGGTCTATTATAATGAATCAGCACTTACAAAGTGTTTTTCAACAACACAAACCCAACTCCACAACATGCTACAAGTTATTTTGGGTGGAAGCATCCTGCCTTTGTTAAAACCGACTTTAAAATATTGAGGAACTTATTTTCCCATCAAGAAAATATGCCCACTGACCAAAACCTAAGCTGTGAAAATACTCCTTAAATGGCTCCGATCCTTTATTTACATCAACAGATTCATTCTCTGTGAATGCACACAAAACACCTTCACCTGCAGAACTACTTATCAATCTGTATGAGTCTCCTATTGTTGGAGATACTATTAAAGTGGAACTCAAATCACAGAAAAATATATTTGACAACTTCAACGTGAATCCTGAAATCATAACCCAGTTTCTAAAGAGAATCCACAGAGTGTGTTTCATGTGTTCTCTTTCTACATGAAACTGATCATTCGATAATCCTTTTTTCTGTATAAAAATACAATGTGTTCAAGCTAATAAACGTTTTTTTGCAAATATACACTGAATTTAGAATGTTATTCCTTCTGTTTTTCATAAAGTCTTCCCAGTTTCTTTGGAAACAGGATTACAGGTGAATAAATAACTACAGGAAGAGAGAAACAAATGTGTCTTCTTGATTTTCAGTAAACTGTCCCTTTAACATACATCATTTGTTTAAAAAGTTTGGACTAACACAGTTATGTAGAACTTGCCGTCTAAAGGTCAGCACAAACAGTAAAGAATGCTGCAGAGACATTTTTTAAAAAGCTCCCTTTTTTCTTAATGAGCATCCCAACTCAGCTCACATCAGTCAGAGACGCCAAACACAACTGTGCAAAAGAACAATTCCCAAGAAAATTGGATGAGTGTCTTTTTTCGTCTTTTTAAAGTTCCATAAAAAGAAAAACTTTGCTTTTCAAAGAGTGAACGAGGTGTTGTACATCCGCCAGCTCCTGGATGCATTTAAAATGTGCTTCTTGTTCTGTTTTTATAACAACAGCCAGCCCAGCTCTGCAGTTTATGCAGCAGTGAGCTTTTTGACTGCGTTGATAATTGTGCAGTGGAGGATATTCATACCATAATTTTGCCTGCAATTAAATCCCCTATCATGAGAGCAGCTGCTGGCCCAGAGTGAACCCCACTCCCTGCTCAGTATGGATAAGGCTGCTACACCGAGGTTTATGGCAGCCAAAAGCCAATTATAGTCTGCTCTAGATGCTATTACTTAACAGCAGCAGAATGGGATGAGACAGCCGTAAGAGCATGTGAACATAGGCAGCAGCGACCGTATATGATCCACCGTATGTGTCACACAAAGCTGCACTTTCCGCTTCAAACATACGTAGAAGAAGCAGCTGCTGAAGTCATCTGTTTTCCTCACTGTAGGTACTCCCCGACTTCAAAGTTACAACAGTCATCAGTTTATTACAACACCTAGAGGCACAGTTATCTTTACGGCTCGCAATTTCAAGCAGAGCAACGTTATCGCAGCCCATACATGAAGGGAGAGTCGACGGGACGCCTTCACGACAATCCGCACATCTCGCTCTACTTGTCTTTTTGTCTCCAACTTTAAGGTCAGACACAGAAAAACTTAAGCCAAATGGAACGATAAGAAAAGGAAAAGCAGGAAAATTGAACCCCGGAGGAGGTAAAGAAATAGTGAGAGTGAAGGAAGAGAGGGGGAGGAAAAAGAAGTTGTTCAAATCCCCAACAGGGCCAAATAACAGAATCAAAACCTCAGCAGCAAACCATAAAGACCCAGCAGGACCTGCCGCTAAAGTGTCCGCTTCTCAGGCAACATTTCATTTCATTTCCATGCAGATGGAACACGCACGAGTCCACACACACACACACACACACACACACACACACACACACTGATGGAGAAACGCTCACACACATGCATGCTCGAGCACATGGCCACACATTTCTAAAAATGCCCCAAAGTGCTGCTGAGAAATGGCAGCAAACAGCAGACGCATGAGAGGAAATAGTTCAGTTAATGAATGAACAGGAGGAAAAACACAGTTTGCTTAGAGTTCAGAAAGGAAATGTTCAAACTATCCACTCGTTTTAAAAGAATTGTGCAGATTTTTTGAGTGAAGGACAGTTTACGAGCCAAAACGTTCCCTTGTTTCTGAGATAAAACTTAAAAGATATTTCCATTTGACTTTGTTAAACTAAAACATCTCGGTCTTATATAGCTAAAATAATAAAAACATTCAAACTAAGGCTTGTCCGGTGTTCCTTCCTTGGCATTTTTATGTTTTTAAGGAATTTTAGCACATCTATATTTCCAGAAAGTAGCTGATATCTCTGGAACGTTTTAAATATATCTTGTCTGTTATCTTTTCACCTATTTCACTCTCTGACTTCCCCTTGAATCCACTGGATATAGTTCAGAAGCATTCCCGAAGCAGCTCTCCGCTCCGCTCCACTAAACGGGAAGCCAACATGCTGCCACGGCTCCAGTTTCAAACAGGATGGTGCATCCTGTTGCCACAAAGTTTTCCCGCCTTGATACCCTGGATATATTTAGAGAGCTGGATACAGAGTTGGAGGCGGGGCTCTGCTTTTCCCTTTGACAGTTGCTTCGTTGTGCATGAAGCCAAAGAAGTTTGACTTCCGTGAATTAAAATTCCCCCTAAAAACCTTCTTTGGCTCTTCTGCATCTATGGGGCCCAAAGCTGGCTACTTCCAGTTTAACGCTCCATTAACATAAATGTGGACTAAATGATTAAATCATGCATTTATCCGAGACTTTCCAAATCTTATTGGACCAAATCGAGAAAATTCTGAGTTATTTTGCGGGTTTGTGTTACAATGAAAAAAAATATTCAGAAATGTTTCTTTCCCAATGAAAGTCTTTGGGAAAAAGTCTTTCTGGGCCACTAGGCCAAAGTGACATGGGAACAAGAGACGCCAAAAGAAGTTTTTTTCCAATAAGTATCGTTACAATCGAAAAAGACGTGGAAAAAAACACTTTGACTTACTTGCTTATGTAGGGGTTGAGGTCTGCAATGGGAAACACTTTGGTTGAAGAACCTGGAGAACTGCTGGCGCCCTTCATGGGGGAAAACTTGGAAGGTGAAGCCTGTGCAGGTGAAGCCTTCATGGGGGAA
>CAFUXE010000967.1:186707-212956 GCA_903364295.1 Serranus cabrilla
GTGAGAACTTGGAAGGTGAGAACTTGGAAGGTGAAGCCTGTGCAGGTGAAGCCTTCATGGGGGAAAACTTTGACGGTGAAGCTTGCATTGGTGAAGCCTTCATGGGTGACTTTCCCACAAAACCTCTTCCACTGCCTCTGGGAGGAGAAAGAGCTGCAGGGAAACAAAGTGAGATATTTAAATAAAGAAATAAGACATCACCCATAACATTAATGACTGAGAGATGCAACACAACAATTACACCATCTGTGCTCCCGTACACAGATTACTGGGATCTGAATCTGTATAGATCCTTTTTACGTGATAGCAACACAAGTGGCGCTTTCCCTGAATCAATTCAGACGAGTTTACGAGCTTTACAGCATGAAATGAAATCTGTTACAAGCGTCAGAATGTCTGGTTGTTGTTCGTCAGGTTGTCAGAATCGGTCTTCCAACAGCAGATTCAAGTTTAACAGAATTCCGACCGTGAAATTATCGTTTCAGAGCAACAGGTGTTTCGGTTTGTCTGAGTGACCTTGTTAACCGTTGACTTTCAGCCATAAATGGTTGTCAAGATATTAAACACAGGTGTATTTGAAACTAAAAATGAAGGTTTTTTAGAGGATACGTACATGTTCTGTTCAGCTGAGAGTCATCAGTTAACAGGGTCACTCGTTAAACCTGAACACTGGCGGATACAAGCGTTGACTACTGGTGTTTTAACACCTTTTTTAAAACTAAATAATCTAAAAACTCTGAGTCTTTTAATTTGATTTAATGAATTATGTTGATTCAGAAACAAAAACGGCAAAAGAAGCCATTGACTGACTTTTTTACACCTGAAATCACCTGCAGAAGTTATCAAGAACTGTTGAGGTGGACAACTTCATTAGCTGATACAGATACCGACCACTTAGCCATTAGGCAATAAAAACTTAATTAAACACCTTAAAAAATCAGCAATTATAAAACATTAGTGGTAGTACAGTTATCTGATTAAGTGAGCAGCTGCCAAAATGATAAACTGCCCGAGAAAGTTAAACTCTCCCCACAGATCTCCCGGTAGACTTTCTCATTTCCCTGTTAACATCAGTTTTATGCCAATGAATTAAAACAGTGTTTTTCCTCCTTTGGAAAAGGCTGCCAATCAATTATTCATTTCATAATTACTGCACTTATGCCTTTGAGTGGAAGGGAAAAGAATAATTAGGATTAGTTATCAGGAAATCACACGACAGCGGACTTAAATTTGTAAATACGAGTCTTAACCGCACGCAGGAATTGTCACCATTTGGCAGCGCTGACGCATTAACAAATTAAACTGGTAATTTCTCCAACTTTAGAAATTATTAACAAATTATTGGAAAGATTTGGGGTAACGGTTCACAATTACATATTTAAAAAGTCAATTAAAACAGAATGCATTAAAATCTGAATTCACACGGCATATTAACAAAAAGGTTTATAGGTTTAAACATGAAATATTCTGTGTTTGTAGCTAAATTATCACATTGTTTTATCTATGTTTTAGACAACTAACTTATTTGGAATGGAAAAGCGGTTGTGGGTATTGTAGTTTATATATATTTTAATGCAGAAAAGTTACATATTATACCTTTAAAGGCTAAATATGTAAGTACTGAGGTGCTGCAGGGAGCCAATAAATCATATTCCACAGAAGATCTTTAATATCTTTTTCAATGGAAATGAGTGTAATAAAATGAAACATGGTAATTCCCTCCAACATCTCCGATCATGGCAATCAGATATTTTGTCCACGAGTCTCCGGATAAAAACAAGAAAACATGAAATCTGAGTCACTGTATTAATATTCTGAGATGTCCTTCAGCATTAGGTGCAGAGCCAAAGGTCACGACGCAGTCGTCACGGACTGTTCTGTGTTCCCATTTAAATATTCATCAGCAGCAACCCCTGGAAACACACTACCTTCAAACTGCTTCGCAGATAATATTTAAATTCCAAAAAGAGATCTGCACTCGCTGAAGAGCAGCTTAAAAAAAAGAAAATATTCATTATTCATCACTAACCATTCTCTGCAGGTTTCCTTTGTCCTCACAACTCTCTCCCTCTACTCCTGTCTCTCATAAACACACACACTTTACACACCAGCGTCCTGATTCACTTCTCCAGTTGTTGCCTTTTTCTTGTCTCTATTTTCCTCTTTTCTAAGAGTTTCCTCAATCACAAACAAGGGCAGTTAGTGGCACATGTGCTGGTTTTGACCCTCTGGAGAGATGAAACCACATGACGACTTCATGACGTCACGCTGTAAAGACGACGCAGCGTATTTATGATTTTTTCCTCTTAAGAACGGATAAAAATGGTCAAAAGAAACCTCCAGAACGCCACGTTTAGACATCAAGACTTTGAGGAAAACCAAAGAGAAATCCATGCTGGGATTTGGTTTCAAACACTGTTGACATGAAGAATTATTTGGGCTGTTATTTACAACCACTGAACAGCACACTGATGTAGTGACTGAGTAGGATGCTAACTTGCTAATTAACACTAGCTAAAATTAGCACAAACACCTACAGCACACAAAGGATGATTACTGTTAACCTAGTAACCATTTACTGCGTACAAAAAGGACCGAATGCAGGGAGCCTTTGACAGGCGCAGTTTTCGATACCGGGTTGTTTCGGTCGATACCTGAAAGGTGTTGAGTCCCGATACCAGCCCTAAACATGGTAAACTTTCATTAAAGTGGTTTATACAGGCAGACTGAAAAGCAGAAAATAACCCAAAACTCCAAAGAGTTCATGAGATAAAAAGAGGATCCTGGACGCTTTCATGACCAGCTTCTTCCCTCTAAACACTCCATCCGGATTGCGTGTGTATGAATATTGATGTTAATTACCCCTCGCCTGAAAATAGCTGTTCAAGCTGTGATTTCCCAGAGGAATCTGCCCTCGACACACACACACACACACACAGCGGTGGGTATTTGTTGTGCAGCTTTATATCAGGGGAGTGGTGTCTGTGGAATTGCATCTTTTTATCCCCGACAATTCTTCCCTGAAATGCTGTTCCTCCAATATGGCACAACATCATTCATGCCAAAAAACGACGAGGCATTGCATAAAATAAATCAACTCTCTAACTATCTATCACTGCTGCTGCTGACGGCCTCGTGCAACATTCTCCTGTTTTTTTTGTTGTTGTTGTGGGAGGTGAGAATAACACCTTGTGATTCAGTGGGCAGGTCGAACTGTTGCAAGTTTTCTGGCATTGTCATTAGTTAAAGAAACATAGAAGATGATGAGCTGTTTAGAAACAAAGAAAGTTATACAAAACTTTTTTTAATAGACTGTAAAAACACAGGTAACTTACTTTTATTACAAATATTATCCTTACAATTTATTTTTGTTTGTTTCTTCGTGTGTTTTCAGTATTTACATATTCAAAATAAATATTTCAATCAATCAATGAGTCAAAAAATCTGGAAATAGATATAACAGGACATTACAGTAATGTTTAATTGCTAAATGATCTTGAATGTTGGATTATAGTGAATTTTACGTAAAAATACAAATAAAAAAATTATTTTGCTGAATGTAACATTAAGGCAACTTTGTATATGTATATATAAAACAGATATTTAATGTGTATTATCCATATTTCTACAGGAAATTATCTGAAATTATCGGTTGTTTGTTGTTATTAGACGGAAAGTGTTGGGCAACTATTGGTGCCAGATTTGAATAGTTTTTTGTTATTTTTTAACAGTGAACGACACCAAAAATGCAATATAACACATAGTAAAAACAAAATGCATTGATTTGACTTACAATTCAGACAAGAATGAACCCCGATTCCAAAGAAGTTGGGGAATAAAAAACAGAATGTATCAAATTCAGAACTTTAAATGTACAAACAGCTGGAACCTTTTCATGCTAACAAACTGTGTTTTCCTTCTGCTCAGACTGTATCTGGTCATCTGAAAGAGTTATTAATAGTCCTGTAATATCCCGGACTCCCTGTACCTGCAGCCTTCCACAGACGGACGCATTGTGTTTTACTGCACCCTCCTGTCTGTTCTATTCTCTCCGTAATGAAACATTTAATAGCGAATTGGTGTTTTGTCTATCCGGCTCTGACGCAGCAATAGATCTGTAATTGCTGTCGGAGCAGCAGTTGATGAGCGGTGCGTCAAGAGCAGAACAAGTCTCTTAAAAAGAGAGAGAGAGAGAGAGAGATGGAGAAAACACACTTCCTCTGTCTCTGCCTCTCTCCCTCTCGTCTGAACATTATTCAGGATTAACCAGTTTTCTCCGTTACATAATGTCACGGTGTCAGAACTGTTAGAACTGTAGAAGCCATCCTGATTCCCGCATTGTTGCTTTGAAAAGTAATATATCAAGAGAAAGATTGTTTGTGAGGCGGTAAATTCCCCTCTCACAGGTTCGTTTAAGTCAGAAAACTGACATTCAAGACTTCTAGCTGCCAAAAAAGCATCTTAAAACCCCTGAGAACAGAAGTTAGATTGTCTTTAGCTTCTGTACTGTGACATATTTGCCGGTAAAATGGAGCATTTAGGGAGCGTACAGTTACGAGATGAATCAGAGTAATAGTCAGCGTATGGAGAGTCAGATCAAAGACTGTTTATGCAGATGTGTGTTGGTCCTGGAATAGCTGTGTCCTTATCTAGATCTAGCCAGCTCACAGAAGATTTACAATGTAAAACATTGACTTTTATGACCTGAAACTTAAAGGAATGTTGCCTTAAAATGCTCCTCTCCCTTCATTAAATGATTATATAGTCACAGCTGCACTCATTAACCCTATCTGCTAATCAGCTGACTTCCCTGTCCTATCATGTTGCAGTGGACTGAGCAGTCTTTGCAGAGGCTTGAACCCAGACTCTCTATTAAAACAGCAGCCTAACCGGTTATTATATCGCCCACAGCTCACTGGAAACATTTGCCGCACTTAGCAATCTAAACACAAATTTATAGAAGTACTGTAAGTGCTCGAACACATCCAGCAGGAGGAAATACTACGAGATGTTTTGCACAGACAAACCATTTCATCAGCAGAACGATTAAACAGAGCAGCAGGTTTTTGTGTATCTGGCGGGATCTCTGAGGCAACATGATTCAAAGCGCCTAACGAGGACGCTGAACTGCTTAATGCAGAGCCTCGTCTTTGCTGAGTCAAATGAGTTGCCTGTCTGTCCGTCGGTCGTTCTGCCTCTCCCTCCCTCCCTCCGTCTGTTTGTCTGTGCGATCGCTACGAGGGGGATTCAGTCCACAACACAATATTCATGAAGCCGTGAACTGGAGGAGCCACCGGCCCACACAGGCTCCCTCAGTCACAACACACACACACACACACCTACACAGGCACAAACACACAATATATACCGAGCACTCATTATCCACCCACATGCCTGCATCCTCCACTGAGGAGGCATGTTTCTGCCACATAACAAAATCAATGTGGACGCTGAGAGCAGTCGCTGATATAAAACAAGTGAGTGAAACAAAGACTGAGCTAATAAAAGAAGATCCAATAAAACACCGGCTACTTTAGGCATGAAACACGGCGCCAGCTCTTTTGGCAGGAAACCAACCATCATTTAGAGGTTGTTTTAAAAAACAGGGGAAGGTGTGAGTTATGGACTCCATCAGCCGCAGTGGCCAGTGGGCAGGATAGTTTCCTGCTCTGATAGCTGAAGCTGTAAATATGATTAAAGAAAAGTGCACAATGTGATGTGAAACTAGGGCAGAAGGAGCCGCAGTCCGCCGTGAACGTGCTGGAGATACCTTCACGCTCAGGCGGCTGTGAGCATCAAACGACTCCGATTTTGTGGTTAAAACGTGGTTTGGTAAATGAAAACCAAACAACAAAGGCTCCAAAAATTATGGCTGCAGAACTACATACAGTACTGAGAGAAAAGCCAGCTGAGCCTTCTGTCAGAGGGTACACGGCGCCCTCTGCTGGTTAAATAACAAATTATTAGTTTCCTTTTTTCTCAAGACAACTGGGACAAAACTAACAGCAACTCCTAAAACGTCGTGTCATTCTGAAACTCTCACAGTGTAACACAGCTGATAAAGATCATCATGACATTTGTTTTTAACAAAACCAACAATATTTAATTTTTTAAATCTATAGTAGTCTCCAAAATATGTCATTATTATGTTGAGATCTGAAAAACTAAAAAAATGCAGCAATTTCCTGCTTTGCTTTTATGTTTTTCACAGCGTTCATTTTTTTAAATTAAGAAATTAATAAAAATGATCAACGAGAAATGTTACTTTTAAGTTGAGATCTGAGAAAAGGCTATTTGACAATACATTTATGTTTTGATGTTGTTTTTTAATGCAAAAATGGCAACAAAGAAAAGATGTTTCATACCACAAAAAATATGTAGATTTCCTACTTTTCAACTAAATATTTTTTCGTTTAAAACTCACGAAACAAGACATTTAAAGACGTCTAACAAATCTCTGATATTATACAGACCAAATGGATTTTTCTACAATTATTCAGAGTTATCATTAATGAAAATAATCACTAGTTGCAGCTCTACTCGGACAAGAAAAAAGTCCAAAAAGTCCAAAATGATGGATTATTTGAAAATGATCCCGTCTAGCTTCCCTCACTTAATATTATTCATCATAAATACAGTTTGGTTGTATAAACTGTGTTTTTAAACGTTCCTTCTGTAGAACAAAGAATAAACTGTGTGACTTCTTGTTAACTGATTTCAGTGAGCAAAGCCCCAGTGCCCCGAACATCCACCCTGTTTATATCAGCGAGGTATTTAATTACTGTAATCTGTGCAGAAAATGAGGAGGATCAATCTGTGTGACATGTAATATCCATGATTAGAGAGCCGGAGGGCCTCGGGGTGTTTTGTTCTGTTTAAGATGATTTATTCAGATGTCTGAGTGTCAGGGGGAGTTTTAGTACCACTGGTTTAACAACACAGAATAGTTTGCTGTTTTTTATCTGCATCAGCCTCTTGAACATGAAAAACCAAAGTTCAGCTGAAAGTTTTAATCTAAAACGTCAGTGCAGTAATCGATGAGCTTCAGAGACACATTCAGACAATTTGTTAACTAACATTTCCTTGCTTACATATAGCTAACATTGGCTTACTAACATATAGCTAACATTAGATTGCAAACAGTCAATGTGTCCTTTTTTGCAAACAGAGTATATATAATCATATCTGTTTAAATCTAATAGTTTTTTGCTAGAAACTGTAACTTTATTAGTGTTTCAGCCCATGGTTTGTATATTTTATTCTTTTATTTATTAATTTTATTTGATTTATTTATGTTTTTTGTAGAAAATGTTGATATGAGACTCACTGCTGTGCCTCCTGTAGGAGGGTCCTGGTACTGCAGCAGGAGGAGGGGAGGCCGGGAAGGAGGCGCTGTCCTGGGCAGAGTCAGACGTCCCGCCTGCAGGGTAAACAACCTCCATAAGTGACCTGCAGAAGCTTCTACTTACTGTTTCTAACTCCATGCATGTGCATTTTTAAAGGAATCGTACCAGCGGTATTATACGCAGTGGGATTTCCAATCAGCCCTCCAGTTTCCTCTGCAGACTGCAACACGTCCATGTCCAGCACCACCACAACATTCCTGACAGGCGCAGACGAAGTGAGACCAGAGAGGATTAAATGCAGCAAACAAATATAGAGAGAAGGGAGTGGAAACACACATACCTGCCATCTGGCAGTGTGTTGATGGTGGTCTTCTTTATTTCACACACACAGTGAGGCTGCAGCAGGTTCTCCTCCTGCAGGTAGTTCAACTGTGTGACCATCAGGAACGCTTCGGACACAGAAACATACAAATATGATCATTAAAAAACAGATTTATCTATTATTGTCTTCTGAGTGGAGCCAGACAGTGTAAGCGTAGATCTTGTTTGATATACACCTACATAAAAAACTTTTTTATATATTATATACTGCAGAAACACCGCTTGGGGTGATTAAGATATTTTACTATAAATTGATTGTATTTTTATTTATTCTTTATTTAAATAGTTACCAGTTGACTGACACTGAACATGTGTGACTATATTTATTTAGCTATTTTTATCAATTTATTTTGGTTTATTCTTAATTTAAATAGTAACCAACCGACTGATGTTGTGGAAAAACTTAGAGACGACACGAGTTCTCGATTCAGCCTTATGCGGGATTTAATTAGACATATTCAGATTCCATTGACACCACACAGACAAGGTTTGGAGAAACTGTGGTCCCAATAACTCAGTTGTCCTGAACTGAGGTCAGGACAACTGAGTTTCCTGTTATTGGGACCACAGTGTGCGACACCCTGTAACTTCCTGTGTTTGTGCATGCAATGAAACCAGTTTGAACTGAGAAAATTCCATATTGCTCTTAGTTTATGACATTCTAGCTTTAAATTCTCTGACACTGAACATGTGTGATTATATATATTTAGCTATTTTTATTAATTTATTTTGGTTTATTCTTAATTTAAATAGTAACCAACTGACTGACACTGAACATATGTGATTACATTTATTCAGCTATTTATTCATTTCATTTTTATTTATTCATTATTTAAATAGTCAGCAATTGAGTGATGGATCATATGACATTATATTTGTTGTGCTATTTTTTCTTCTTTATTTAAATAGTCAGCAGTAGACTGGCACTGATCACATTGGATTATAGTGATTTACGTATTTATATTTTATTCCTGTATATTATTTATTAAATAATCAGCAATGGACTGACTTGTCAGGAATAATATTTATTCAGCTATTTATTTTATTTATTTAGTTAAATGTTTAGCAATTTCCTGACACTGATCATACAGGATTATACTTATTTAGCTACTTATTTGTATTTTTGTTTATTCTTTATCTAAATAGTTGGAAACTGCAGGACAATGAATGTATATTGATATTTATTCTTTATTTCTAGAAGGTAATAGATTGTTTGTAAAATGTATGATATTGTAAATAATGTTAAATGTTATTTAATAAAGTTATTTGTTTGCCTCCTTAGTACCTCTGCACAGTCATAAAAGTGCACAACCCACAAAGAAAAGGTTTACTCAAAACAAATGTATGTGTTTTATAGTTTTTCGGCTCCTCCTGGAAACTCACAGGTCATCGAGTGATGACCGTCGCTCATGGCGAGCCGGTACCGCGGCGGAGAGGCATTTTTGATCAGTCCGATTTTCTGACAAACACAGAAAGAAAAAAAGGATTTTGTAAGCAAAACAACAAAAGGTTTAAAGTCTCAGGACCATGCATGCATGATGACTTAATACCATGTAGTGTCTTTAAAATACAACAATTAAATTTTTAATGTAAATGATCTGTTGATCTTTACGAATCAAGACTACAGTGGCAGCGCCTTCAGGGCTGAAAAAACAAAAATAATCCAAAATAAAATTGTTGATTTGGGGAATCCTGACACCACTTGTGATTTAATGTTTTCTGTGTTATAATATGAGTTTGTAAAAGAGTCGGGATCAGCTGAGAGAGGTCATTTCTTAACAACAGAAAAATGTAAATACAAGTGGACTCTTTACTTACCAGCACTTGCAGCACAGGATTGTCAACCTGTGAGCCGTTGGCCAGGGCCTAAACAACAATAACAACATGAGCAATTAGTGCCTGGACTCATCACATTACTGTGCTACTAATGCAGAAGTTCACATTATTTACAGATTAATGAAGTGGCAGTTACTGGGTACCGCCCCCAGGAGATAAACAGAACACTGATGTGTGGGAAACATTGGCTAAATGACAAGAATTCAGTCTGAACACACAACTAATGCTCTGTTCTGTATTTACTACACCACAATAACACACGAAAAGTATTTAAAACTTTAAATATCAGCTAACTTTAAACCATTTGGCTGTTAGTGTCAACACTTCTGCAGATTCAGCTGTGAAAATAAACTATTATTAGCTGACAGTGCTAACTCCTGCAGCTAGCTAAAATGCTACATATCTGCCTCGTATTTCAAGTCAAGAAAAGCAGAAAAAACAGTGATTTCGTGATATTATTATTCAGTCTTACTCTAATTGCCCCCTGTGTCAGGTGTACACTCATGTCCCCGGGTAAAGTCCTCCTGAAGCCGCAGTCTTTAGCTTTTCTCGTGCGGAGCGAAGTTAAAGAGACGAACTTCTCGCGAGAGGAGAAAGAGCGTCACCGGAAACGAGATTACATTGGAAAGGTCTTGTTTGTGCCTTCAAAATAAAGGTCAGCATATTGTGTTAAAGACTAAATTCTTTATGTAAAATGTTAAAAAGTTACTAAAATTAAAAAGGTAAGTAAGGTCAGTGGACACCAAAGGGCAGCAGACATCAACCACTAAGCCTCGGAATTTATTTTATTGTAAGTTTTGTTACTTTTCTCATCAGTATTACCTCTTGGATCACGTTGAGTCAGTCTAAACAAAAAATATTGTATTTATTTACAACCTCGGTTGTTCATAATGTTTTTAGATCCTTGGTTGTTCATAATGTTTTTAAGTAAATGTTTTTTTTCTAAAATGCAAGGCCTTATTTATAGGACATTTTTGACTGGGGTGGCAAAAATGGGACTTTTTCAGGGGTAAAATGAAGTATATGCTTTTGTATACACATGCATTTCTATATTAATTACTTAGATAGATAGATAGATAGATAGATAGATAGATAGATAGATAGATAGGTACAAGACATCAAACGAAATCTAGAAAAAAACAAAAAAAACAACAACAAAGCAACATAAATGCCTTTGTTGTATGCTTAGATGTAGATCACTTTCGATAAAGGTCTCTGCTAAATTAAATTGTAATATTATAACAACCACCAGCAATAATAAAAACAAACCCCATAGTGCGACTTTTATTGTGAAGGTTATAAACGGAAACGCGATTTTCATCCACGAAAATTTGACGGTGCTGCTGACTGCAGGGAGCAGGCGTGAAACGGACCCAAAACAAACCCCGAACTGTCCTCCGGAGCTCAGGTGGTTTACCTGCAGCTCGTGATGGATCTTCCGGTCGCCCAGTGGCGGGAACACGTGGCTCAGAGGTGGAGCGGCCTCGATCCCGAGCTCAAGGAAAAGTTTACATCCCTGCAGGAAGTGGATGATGTTTTCAGATGTAGCCTCACTCTAACAACGTGAGTAGCTAGCTGCAATAGTTTGTGGTTTCCGGCTTCTGTCCCAATAATAATAATAAACAAGTTTATTATATAAAAAACGGACCAATTACTATTTAAAGCGCCCTGTTGTGGTTGAATGTAACTAAGTACATTAACTCAAGTACAATGTTCAGATACTTGTATTTGAGTATTTTCATACATGTAACTTTCTACTTCACTACGTTATTATAACACACATTACATTATTATAATTTTATTTTTAACTCCACTACATTTAGCTGACAGCTTTACTTAGTTTTCAGGTCTTGATTTAACATAATAAACATGATCAGTTTAAAATAATAATGTATTTGTATGAATGAAACCACATGACAGTATATTAAGTAGTTAAAATTAGCCCTACATTAACAACAGCAAAATGCTGCATACATAAATGTATCGATAATAATAAAACAATAATATATTTGAAATATATAAAACATTTTGCATAACGAGTACTTTTACTTTTGGTACTTTAAGTACCTTTTGATGCTGATACTTTTCTACTTTTACTCCAGGTTTTGAATGCAGGACTTTTACTTGTAGTGAAGTGATCTCACAGTGTGGTATTAGTACTTTTACTGCAGTAAAGTAATCTGATTACTTCTTCCATTGCAGCTTGAATCCATTTACACGTTTTATATTCACTTGACTAATGTGATCTTTGATTTCCAGAACTTAAAACCCTAAATTCAGTTTTTTGTTTTCCATATTTTGTATATGTGTTTGCTCATCCTTCTCATGTTAAAAGCACTTTAAAATATCGTATTAATCATTATTATTATTGTAAACAATAGGATTATAAACAGTTAACCCCAGTTTTCTTCTGCTGGGGAACTTTTTGAACACAGATACACTAAATTATTTATTTTCCTTTTTATCTCTGTGTTGCAGGCAGGACGACGTGGACTTCCTGCAGTCCGTCTCTGCAGGACGATCTGTGCAGAAGGATGCAGAACGAGCAGCTTCATGTAGACAGAGAGGAAACTCCAGCTTTAAGAGCAGAGACTACACGGCAGCTGCTCTGTTCTACTCTCAGGTGAGGCGGACGTATGGATTATTTACCGTGATCTGACTTTCTGTCCCGTTTCATTAACGCGTGCAGCTCGTCTGTCTCGTCCCGTCACAGGGCGCCTGTTTGTCTCCTCTCAGCTCGGAGCAGCTGTCTCTGTGCTACGCCAACCGCTCTGCTGCGCTCTACCACCTGCAGCTCTACCAGGTGAGACAGTCATTGAACCTCACCTGTGCACAAGCATCACTATCATTTAGTGCAGAAACTTTCTCCATAAATCACTATCTCCCATAAACATATCACTGAGAGATTAATGTTCTTCTATCATGCCTCATTTAATCGAAGCCTTATTAAACTGTAAACTGTATGTGTTGTTTCCCCCTCAGGACTCTCTGGACGACATCGACAAGGCGTTAAAGAACAACTATCCGTCACATCTTTCTCACAAACTGGAGGAGCGTCGCTCACAGTGCCTGAAGCTTCTCTCTGAGGGTCAAAGGTCAAGAGAGGGTCACCACAGTCCGTCCACAGAGACTCAGACCGTCACCCCGGGGCTGAGTCCTGCAGCTGCTGTGGGCTTCAGCCTGGAGAAAGGGCGCCACCTGGTGGCTGCAGAGGGGATCGTAGCCGGGGAGGTGATCCTCCACGACCGGCCGTACAGCTGCGTGCTCATCCCGGGGATGGAGGAGGCGGAGGGCGGCGTGGAGCGGCGGCGCTGCCACAGGTGTCTGGCGGAGACGCTGCGGCCCGTGACGTGTGACGGCTGCAGCTACAGCCGCTACTGCTCAGCTTCCTGTCAGAGCGGCGCCTGGGACGAGCATCACCGCTGGGAGTGTCCGCTGGGGGCCGAGCTGAGGGCGGCGGGTGTGATGTCACAGCTCGCTCTCAGGGTGACACTCAAGGCGGGGCTAAAGAATGTGCAAATGGCCAGGGAGCCAATCACAGCAGAGCACGCCAAGTCTTACCCCGGGGACTGTTACCGCAGCGTGTTCCAGCTGCAGCACCACCTGACCCGGCACAGCCCAGCGGGGCGCTTCCTGTGGGCGCTGACCACAGCAGCACTTTACCTGAAGCTCAGCAGGGTCGGACCTCCACCTGCATCCTGGGACCACAGCAGCCAATCACAGGGCACGGCAGAGTGGAGCTCGGAGCAGTGGCTGCTGGGAAGTGCAGTCCTGAGGCACATGCTGCAGCTGAGGTGTAACGCACAGGCCGTCACCGTGCTGCAGGACACAGGTGAGTCCTTCCACCTGGAGAAGCATGAAGCACTTTGTTTCCTCATTAGTGAAATCCATAAAAACATAGAAAATACTAAATTAATTTAAAACTTCACAGTAAAAACTGATTCTTTTATAATAATGACATCTTTCTTTATGCATCTAACAGGAGCAGCGAACTCAGCGGTTCAGTCCAGCAGGGAGATCCGCATCGCTACGGCGATATTCCCGACTCTCAGTGTCCTGAACCACTCGTGCTGTCCTAACACCAGCCTGGTGTTCAGCACTGGGACCAGCAGGGACGCAGAGCGGGGGGTCACTGCGAGCGTCCGAGCAGCCAGAGCCGTCAGTCCGGGACAAGAGATCCTGCACTGCTACGGTAAGGAAACATGTCGGGACATTTATTTAATAGAAAAAACAGGATATTTATTCACTTTATCTTTGCAGTGTGTTTCTTTTACTTTTCTTCTTGTGACTGAGTTATAAGTTTGGCTGTTCAGGTCCTCACAGCTGCAGGATGGCGACCAAGGAACGCCGGCGTCTCCTGCAGGAGCAGTACTACTTCCTGTGTGAGTGTGAGGCCTGCACTCTGCAGCAGGAGGAGCAGCAGGAGGAGCAGGAGGTGCTGACTGGACTTCTGTGTGGCAAGTGCAAAGGATCTCTCAAAGTATGCATGCATCATTATTCTTCCTTCATTTTATTACTTACTACTGTTGCATCTTGATAATTTGAGTCTGATTTCCAGTCGAGCGGCGCGGACAGAGGATTCTTGTGTCCCTGTGGGAATCGTCTGTCTTCGTCTGCAGCGAGCCGGCGGCTGCAGGAGATCAGGGCCGACCTGCAGAAGGCTGTGGAGCTCTTGGAGAGAGAGAGACCAGGTGGGTCCACGTGCTGCAGATAAACTATCCACATACAGTGATGCATCTGTTTCATCTGCATGTCCCTCTGCTCAGACGAGGCCCTGAGGCTGCTGACGACGACCCAGAGTCCGTCTGCACTGATCCTGGCAGAGACGCATCCTGTGCAGGGGGAGCTGCAGGACGCCACAGCCCGAGCGTACGCCACCCTGGGTGAGAGATCACACACACACACACACAGCGATGGGAGGGTTTCAGGTGTCAGCGTGAACCTCTTTGCTCCTGCAGGTGACTGGACGAGTGCCGCCGCCCACCTGGAGAGCAGCGCTGCAGCGGTGAGCTCCCAGTACGGAGAGGACAGCATCGAACTGGGACGGCAGCTCTTCAAACTAGCTCAGCTGCACTTCAACGGGTGAGTTGGTGATGCAGACACAAAGGGAACACCCACCCTGTTTTTCTTTCATAAGTGGAAAATAAAAAACTTTCACTTCACACTTTGATATGTTCATTTTAATGCATGTTGACTTTATGTGTCTTTATATTTATCAATTAAGTAATGCATCATTTAAATACAGCCCTTAGTTCAACATGTTACCTTATTCACCCTTTTTTTCTTGCAAAATGTCAGAAATTTTACAATCCAATTTTTTTTTTACCTTAATAACCTTTTATTTTCCCAAATTGCCTTTAAAAAATATATTTTTTTCCCCTCAAACTCCGATTTATAAATATAAACCCTGATTTTCATGACATTTTGTCCAAAAGGCAAAGCATTTTTTTTACTTTCTAAATTTATTTTAACATTTTTTTTATGGCTGTTGACAGAAGTTTCTGATTTATGAGTGGTTAAAAAAACTTCAAAAGGTCAACAAAATTAAACAAGAATTTAGAACTTGGATTTGTCAAATGTTCAGATTGATATAAAATTGTAAAAAAAAACATAAACAAATAGTAAGATAATGTCTCATTTGCATGTTAAAATCACTCCATAAGAACAGAAAAATAATCATTAATAATGATTGAATAATTAAATTTAAAGTAAAGACTACAGAGAGATACTTTCAGTTATGGTTTGCACAAACTGTGACTTTCTTTGCATGTTCTCTGAGTTAATATCTTTATTCAGATTGATCCTTACATGCACGGTGCAGCTGCCCCCCCGTCATCACTCTGACTGCAGGATTAACAGCCGTGTGTCTCCCTCTGCTCCCCCCAGCGGTGCCAGAGGCCCGGCGCTCTCCGTCATCCCCAAGGTCAGACGGCTGCTCCGCCTGCACGGCGGGCCGCGCTGTCCGGAGCTGCAGGAGCTGGGAGCCATGGAGGAGTGTCTGCGAGGGTAGTCCACAGCCAACACGGGAGAAAAAAAACCTTAAAATGTCTCTTTAAATGACGGAAAAGTGATTAAATGTGGGAAAATTCACTTTGTGGGCTTTTTTGTTACTGCTTCTGTGTGTGTTTTAATATAAATATAAAGTTATTTTGTACTTTTTGCAGCTGATCGAGGCTCTCTGACCTCCTGGTGTCAGAATGTATCCATCAATAATTTCAATTTCATGCTTCAGTGGCGCTCCTGCAGGGTGAGCGGACTCATCCGGCAGGTACTTCCTGCTTACATGCACTCCTCTGAGAGAGGCGTGCAGTTTTCCCGGCTGAGGCTTTTTGCTTGAGACAAAGAAAGTCCTGGTGTAAACTGGTAAAAGTTCATTAATCGAGGAAATCTAAAATCCCCTCAGCTGCGGCGTGCAGGCAGGGAGCCCGCTGACCTTTAGGTGGCAGCAGTCATCCACCAACACATTCAATTTCATGCTCCGATGGAAGGAAAGCAGGATGGAGCTGTGACTCTTCACCTGCAGGGTCCTCCAGGAGTTTACCTGAAAAGTCTGCACGAGCTGACACTAAACACGCGTTATTTAAAGGTTTGCAGAGTCGTTTCTCCTTCTTTCTACTTGTAATAATGAGTCATCTTCTGTGTTACTCCTGGATGAAGAATGAATGTAAATGCTCCTCATCAGAGGCAGTAAAAGCGGCTCTGCTGCTCCTGTTGAGCTGCGACAATAAAACCTCGATCACAGCTGGAACTCCTGAGGCATCTGCCAGTGAGACGTCAGCCGTGTCTGCAGGGCAGCCGGGCTGACAGACGTGGGTGCACACTTACAGAAAGTCAAGGTCAAGGAAGAAAAAAAGAGAAACTCGGGGGAGAGGCAGCTGGTGGAATCAGCTGAGGAGGCGTCCATCAAGTCCAGAGGCTCCACGGGGCGGCTGCTGCTAAACACTGCGGTGATGACGAGGGCGCCGCAAGTTCAGGAGGGAGGAACAGGAGGAAGAGGAGAAGACTGCTGGGAGAAATCACAGTGATTATTCCAACAGGACCGTCAGTCTTTGTAGAAACCAAAAGACTTTCAAACAGCTGCAATTATTTCCATCATCTGTTAAAGAAAAAGATGATTGTTTCTGATGAGCTTTAAAACATGAGGAAACGTGCACACAGGGCCCATGTTTCACTACCTGGATATCAATATGAAAAGGTGCACACTGGATACTTTCTCAGAATGTGCACACAGTGAGATTTATTTGGTAAATAATCACCAATAAAGTGGATATAATGAAGGAAAATAATGCAACTGTAACAGTGGGGGAAGTTCACAAAAAACATGGTTAAAAAGGAGAAAAAGCAGTTACTTTACAGACTAGTATTATTAAATAATTTTGCAAAAAGCATGCAAATAAAAACTATAACTGATAAAAGCATATAAACAACGATAAAATTGTCCGTTTTCGTCTATTTCTGCTTGAAAAATGACTTTTAATCAATTAATCAACTTCTTATCAATAATTATTATTATTAATGAACACAAAGTCCGCTTTCTATGACCTGAGAAACTTTTAATGTTTTATTTATTATTATCTGGTTTAAGGTTGGAAAAAACATTGAAAAAGATGTGATATAAATTGAATAATTATGTCATAAAACAGTGAAAAGTTTTTAAAAAAGGTTTATCGTGATATTTTCCTTCTTAAAAACCCTATGATTGCATGTTTTTCTGAGCGTGTCTTTTCCTGTTTTTTCTAATTATAAAACCTGCTGATCAGGATATTTTGTCTTAACTCTGCCTTTATTTACATATGGAGACTTCTTTAGCATTGTGGCCACAAATGCATGATGATTTTTCCTTTTTAACATTTGCATTTTTGCAATTTTCTAAAATTCCACAAAATTCCAAACTGACTAAACACACTCGTCAGAGCTGTTCCAGATCAGCCTGATCCAGTCGGTCCACTTCCTGCTCAGATCCGTCTGACTGAACCCAGAGCACGTCGTCCTCTCTCTGTGCAGCTCGTCCTGTAATAAGCTGCTGTGTATTAACATAATGCTAACATGACAGAGCGGATAATAAAGTCTTCTCACAGCGGGAGAGTCACGATGCAGCTTCAAATCTGTGAATGAAGAGCGAGAGAGAGAGAGAGATAACATCGATACAGAACGAGACATAATCCATCTGTTGGAGGAATCCTGCAGATAATGAAGCTGCAGCATCTGAACGGGAATATTGATAAAACTCTCCAGAGAATACAATGTAAAATAAAACGGAAAAAGATGTCATCAAATAACAATAAACAGTTATTTTACTGATAATTTCTCTAAAAATACTGATAATAAACAGTCAATATGTGTAATAAAAAATCTGTAGAATAAATCAAGTTTTCTTACTTTAATATGACGGTAAGTATTTGTCAAATTTTGCTTCCAGGCATTTTACATTTTTTCTTTTATATTTCTTTTTTCTTTTTTATAATTCTTTTACAGATTTCAACTTTTATTTTACGGTTAATATTTGTAATAAAAGTTATTGTTTTTTTTGCAACTAATTTTCTTAATTTTGCACTTGTATTTGCACATAATGTAGAAAAAACAAGAAAAAAAAACAAAATTTCCTTAAAATAAATTTTTTCTTCTTTTTTTAACAGTGAAGACATATGAAAAAAGTCAGATTTTCCTTTTTTTTTTACCATGAGTACATCATCAATAAGGTTCAGGTTTCTGTTTGTCTTTGCACAAATTCTGTACAACTCCACATTAAAACTGCACGAGCTGCACATTTATGTTCTCCGAGCTATTTCTGTTTGTTTGTTTGCTCCCTTTTTTCTTGTGATAATCTATATCAGTCAGGAGCTCAGGGAGCGACAGGGAGCTCCTGTTCAAGAGGCAAAACATGAGCAAACGGAGCAGTGAGGGGAGAGGAGCACCAGAGACACACCGCTGCAGTATCAGATCTCAGGCCCCTGTTCCTCCGTCCTGCTGCCATTTGAGGCCATTTCCAGCGGCCGTGATCTCGGCCTTATCAGATGTCTTGCTATACATAATGCAATCAAAATTGGCCAGACCGCAAACAAAAAGCTGTCGCGTGTGTATTCTGTAACAAGGCCTGCGTCAATATCCGTAACACAGGCCGACAGAGTTACTAACAGCTGAGTCGGCCTGAGTCATCTCGTCTCCTGTAAGCCGCCGGTCATCAGTGTTACAACCGGCCCCGCATGAATTATACACACAGCCGTAACCATGACGATGAACTCTGACCTTCAAGTCTGAAGGTGTGGCTGCAGCGCGGAGGTGAAAGAAAACACGCTGACAGTTTGAGTAGATGCCCTCGGACTGGAGGACAGAAGCTGCTATTGATGCTCTGTTCACAGCCACCAGACTCCATTGACAAAAACAGTCATTTAACCTCACAAAACACACAAGTCGTTTGTCTACTGCTGATTCAATCAATACGTTATTTTGTGTTATTGAGTCAACATGGTGTCTGTTCGGTTTTACTAAATTAACACAATACCACAAACTAAAGAATCAATCAAGGCAGCAGTGGACCATCAGCTCCCATATCCTGCAAAGTAAAATGACTGTTTTTGTCAATGGAGTCTGGTGGCATTGACTGGGAAGTGTCACCCTGACAGTTTGGATTATTTTTAAGTGCATGAGGAGACGCCCTCAGACTGGAGAACAGAAGCTGCTATTGATGTTCTCTTCACAGCCACCAGACTCCATTGACAAAAACAGTCATTTAACCTCACAAAACACACAGGAGTCGTTTATTCACTGCTGATTCAATCGATACGTTATTTTGTGGTATTGAGTCAATTTGGTGTTCTAAATGGTTTGTTCGGTTTCAGCAAATTAACACAACACCACAAATCAAGGCAGCAGTGGACCATCAACTCCCATATCCTGCAAAGTAAAATGACTGTTTTTGTCAATGGAGTCTGGTGGCTTTGAAGAGAGCATCGATGCTTCAGTTCTCTGTCTCAGAGGACTCATACTGACTGTTTATAGGAGGCTCTCCTGCCTGCTTCTCCAAACATGCTGACCTCCACCTGCTGCAGGTAATACACTGACTATTAATACGTTCATCATACAAACACACTTAAAGAAACCAAACTATCCCTTTAAACACCTGGTAAAACCAGTGGCTCTCAACGTTAAAGTCATCAGAAACATATCTAGCTGCTTCAACAACTTGAGAAAGAGTCAGTAGGATCCTCTAGGAACATAAAAGTATGTAAGCTGTTGAAAAAGTTCAGTTTGGACCGAGATGTTCTTTCTTTGAGTCCCTAACACTGGATCCTACAATTCCCCCAAAGCTATTTTTTAAATTATTGAACCTTCCTCAGCTGGTAAATTTCCACACCTTTCAAACACAAACTCCTCACGCAGGTTTATCAGCAAAGATTAGAAAGCTCAGGTTATTTTCTGAGTCTTTCTGAGACATTAAACAGTGTTTTTTGTTTTAATGGGAACTTCCAGTTACTCGTCATGACTGATCTTGATGTGTTAAATTGTTGCAGTGTCCCTTTACTGGCCTGTCAGTTTGTTGCTGGGTCGTTTCTGCTCTGCAGCTCAGTTTTGCAGGCGTTACTGTAAGTTTATCTGCCCATTAAAAGAGCAGAAGTCCATTACTGAAAATCACTGCCACTGGAGCTCAAAGGTGGAAGAAAAACCACCTAACAGACTTTGCAGTGCGGCCGTGCTGAACCTTTTACAGCTTGAACAGTTTAGTGTTGTAACTTTTTTTCAGTTTGCACAGTAACGTCCCTCTGACCTTCCTTTCAGCACATATCCATTAACCTGCACTTTAAACCCTCCATGCAGACCCCTTTGGAGACAGCGACACGAGACCCTCCCTTCCTCTCCGACCCCCTTCGAGCTCTCCGATGTCCGACTTTAAGTGGGTTTTGTTCCTTCACTGGATGCTCGATCCTCCGCCCTCTGTCCAGGACATCTGATACATGATGATGGTAATGTGGCTGCTCATGTAAAAATAAAATCCCAATCCATCTCTTGCACAGGCAAGGTTATTACCCACTATTGTGGAAATGGCTGACAGTAAATATGAGCCACTCACGACTGAACGTTAAAGTACAAATGATGCGTTTAAAACCCCTCTGAAAGACTCGATTGTTCTCGATTTGTGTTGGAGCAGAAATAGAAACATTCATTGGTTTCTGCTTGCATTGCAGGCTACAATTTCCACATCCAAGTCATTATTAGAAGGAGAGAGAGAGAGAGAGAGAGGGGGATGTGGTTTAAATGAGAATCATGATCTATGTGTGTAATTTCAGCTGCAGAGAGAGCGGCTCGCTAAATTTGGCATGTGTGCAGAATAAGAGGCGTGAACGCGACTGGACGAGGTGAGGGTCAGCAGAGCCAGCAGCCATCAGTCTGCAAACGGACTGCTCACCTTGTAGGAACACACACACACACACACTGCACATCACAGATTTAGGGCATGAACGGCATTCCACTTTTAGCAACGTTAGCCTCATGTAGCTACAATGCACTGCGTGTATTCTACCTGGCAGCGCTTTCTGTGCACAAAAGCTTTTTTTTCCCAGAAGCCAGCATATATTTAATGTTCTGTAATAGGACGACTGTATATTTACCCTCTGCTTTAAACGGCACTGAGTGCTGCACATTTGGTGTTTATTTCTGGTCAATGAAAGCGGAAAAACGCTTAACTTGAGGAGGGTGTAATGCAGTCTTTTAACTACACAACATGTCCCTGAGAAAACTTCTGATATAATGTACTTATTTTAATCAAAAAACTGTATTTTCCACCTAAACCTAACCACATAGTTTTTGTCCCTAAACCGAATCTGTCAACCTAACAAAGTATCTTTGGTGCCTCTTGTCCTGCTCATCACTGTCACCCAGCTGTCAATCAAAGTGGAAGGGGGCGGGACAAATACCACAAGGGCCACAAAGAGTGCAGCAGATCTGTCCCGTCTACATGCTTTAGCCATCCTTCATCAGAGCAATGACTCTAAATACATACTGCCCCAAGAAAGAGATCTCACGCTCCCACTTGGGAGTTTTTCAGAAAAAACCAAGCAATCAACCAACTGACCAGAAGGTGTCGACCCAAAGCTTTGTTGGTCTTTCAGTCGGTGGGTCGGTCAACCACTTTGGTCCGGACTAAAATAATCAGAATAATCTCAACTGTTGGTTCGACTGCCATTAAAGTTTTGCTTAGATACTCATAGTCCCTGGAAGAGGAATCCTACTGAATCTGTTGATTCTCTGACCCTCCAGCATGAGGTTAACATTTATATCCTCAAGATGCTGAACTCAAGGCTTCAAAACTGGTAACCGATGTGTGACGTCATAGTGGCTACATCTGCTTCTTTCTTACCATCTGTGGCCATTATCAGGTCACAATGTCAATATTTCAAATGCTTTGGTTTATGATCAGACATTAGAAGACGCTGATTAAAGCTGCTTACAGTCATGTTGTCATTAAACATATCAGCATCATGTGATATGTGGTTGTCAAGCTGCTGTTATTCAGTGCAGAACGCTCGTCTTGTTCCTCTGTTTGTGTTTGGGAAGTTAATCTCCTATAAGCTTGTTCTTGTCATTTAAATACTCAGCAATTTCATCAGCTGGTCTTTACATGACTGCAGTCTTTATTTACCTTCATTGTAGCCTCAGTTTATCTTCCACAAAGAGACGAGATGCTGATAAACTCTGAGGAGTGTTTCCCCTGACTCGTGTCTGCTCTCTTGTTATGATGTTCCCTGATATGAAGGCTTAATATTGCTGACATTATTCATCCCACTCCAGGGGACAATAACCCAGGTGACACACTTAGAACCTCAAAAAGCAAATAAAAAATATTGAGCAATATTGAGTCGCCCTTGGGGAAATTTATTTATTTACTTGGTTTATTTTCTGTGGTGTCAGCATTCCCCAGCGCCGCCCGGGGCTCGAAATATGTTAACTGAAGAACTTTCTTTTTCAGAAATGCCATAAAATATATTAATCTCTCAAACCAGTGATATTATGAGCAGGAGATATTTTGTCTTTGATGAAGCAGGAGTTTGGCAAAGTCGGGATGGGTTTCTAAAACAGGCTCCCATAAAACTGCAGATCTATCTTGTGGACCAGCCACAGGAGTAAAAGCTAAGAATAGGACTCTCTCTCTCTCCTCTCCAGATAAAAATAATGACCTCCCCTTTTTAATAAGCTCCGCCATAATAAATGTAAGATAATCTCTTCCTCCTCCTTGTCTATCTATCCGTGCCTCCTTTTCTCTGCAGATGTCCCGCTCTGTTCTCAGACATAATGGCACGAGTATTTTCAGCACGGCGCGGGATGGATGATGAAGACGTTCCCCCTCTGACTGCTCCTGCTGCTCCTTCATCAGTTTTCCCTCGCTGCAATGTCTTTATTGCTCTCTGCAGGGAATTCTTCTTTTCACTTTCTCCCTTTTTACAAGAAGATCAGCTGCAGAGCAGGTTTGGTGTCGTGTTCAAGGACACTTTATCAGGGATAATACTCTCTGGTCCTGTTGATAAGTGGTCTCTACCAGCTGGACCCAGTTTAACTACTTTATATACAGTTTAGTGGTTCAGAGCCCAGAGAGAGAGATAACCCTGATGATCAGCGGTGCAGGACAATGAAAAAAACACAGACTGTAAAAATAATGGACTTAGCCTCCGTGACGTCACACACAGGTTTTTGAAAAGCGCAGATGAAGCCTTTGGGGCGTTCCCACAGTCGCCATTTTGGCAAAGTTGACTCCACCAAAGTCCCCAGATAGGCAGAGAGCTGAAGCTAAGGCGGCTCATGGACTAAAACACGCCCACCTAGCGAGCTAGCTGAGGCTAAGGAGCTAGGCTACATGCTACTCTGATGCTACCAATGCTACGAGGATGCTACATGCCGCTCTGAGTTGCCGCCCCTCGTCTATTAAAGAGCAACATGTGGACCGATATACCAGATAATTAGTACGAAATTATAAATAAAATAATACAGAATTTTACTCACCGAAAAAAACAGAACACAGACTTCTTCTGTCTGTTAGAAAAGGAGCCAGTTGAGGTTGTTCAGGCATCTGGTAAGGACGCCTCCTCCCAGTGGTGGAGTTCCAGATCGGCCAAGAATGTACTGGAGTGATTGTGTGTCTTATCTGGCCTGGGAACGTCTCGGAGTCCCCAAGGAGGAGCTGGAAATGTGGACGAGGGAGGACTGGAAGACTTCTGCTGCTGAGGATAATGGATGGATGGCATGATGGCCGACCAAATGATCTTGGAAGGGGCTCAGTGGCTCATTGGTAGAGTCCATTCTCTCTGTCACTGTCAACATATGAATAAATGCCAAAATAAATAAACACAAGATAATAATGGATGGATGGAAGTGTCTATTGCTGTAATTGCTGTTTAATGGAGTAAGAAATAACCTAACTAGCCCTAACGCTAAACAGAAACACTCGAGAACTAAATACTAAAACTTCAGCACTTAAAGTAAATGAACAACGGTTCATTTTCACCACTGTTGCTTCTGCCAGCGACTTTCTTCGACCACACAGTCCTGGAGCTCTCACATCACACATCTCTCAGCAGCTACAAATACATTAATTTTTAAACAAATGAGAGGCGAGAGCGGTGGACTCGCTGCTCGCCGCTCGTCTATCTCCAGTGTTTGCCCTGGAAAGTTCACCCTGACCGTGGAGTGATGAGCGGCCCGGTGGCTGATGGATGGAGGGCACTACTCTGATTGCCTGGCTCTGCCAAACATAAATATCGTGTCTTATTTTGCCCCGTCAGGACGGCCTGACAGCACCAAGGTTTATTGAAAGATGTTGAGGGATGTCAGGCCTGCGAGGCCGCAATCAGCATCCAAAGGTCCAACTCTATATCTCTGCTGTAAAAACAGCTGTGCAAGTCCTTATTTCTTTATTATTTTGACTATATTTGGATAGTCTTGTACTAGTATTTAACAATTAGGTAAGCAATGTTTCAACACATTGTCACTTGATTATCTGATGACCTCCAAGGACTCTGGAAACTCGAACTCTGGACTTTAAACCGAACCCTAATCCTCCACCTGCCCCTGACTGGTGTTGATTCTGACCCTGGTCTTGTATACTCAATCAAATAGACACTCATTCGCAATTTGAGTATCAGCTAATTGCAAACCGTGGTTTTTACAGCTGAAACACACCAAAACATTACGCACCAGGACAAAAGATCATGCTACGAATATGCAACTACTGTTGGGCGTTTTAGAAAAAGGTGATCTAAGTGACTATGGTTGTTGGTCTGAGTGTTTCACAAACTGCTGATCTAACAGCCATCTGTAGGGTTTACAGAGAATGGCCCAAAAAAGAGAAAATATCCAGTGAGTGGCAGTTCTCTGGGCCAAAAAGTCTTGTTGGTGCCAGAGAATGGCACAGACTGGTTCAACAGGAACTCAAATATCACATGTTACAACCAAGAAGACTCTCTGAACACACAACACGTCCAACCTTGAAGCAGATGAACCACACCGACACTTTATTAGGTACACGTTGCTAGCTAATTAAATGGCCAGTGAGTGTATATAACTGTCAGCCCACCTTACATCATGTTATTTCTTGCAACATAGCTCAGTCTACTGTGCTGCAATATTGAAGGTAGCTTTAATAAATGATCGGAAGGTAGATTCAACTGTCTGAGAAAGTTTTAGCCACAACGTTGCCTCAGTGCTCCGTGGAGGTTACAAACTCTTGTTTCCAGGAAGTACTTTGATTTCTGCTCCTATTCACTATAAATCAAAGAGTGATTGGTTTATTTACCAGTCACTTTCTAAATAGACATGCAGCCATGGCAGCTTTTTTATTTCGGAAGCAAACTTTGTTGAAATTGAGGCTACAATTGGGATAAAAACAAAACCATAATTAAAGAGAGGAAAAGTAAATAAACATTTAAAAGGCTGATTCAAAGGCCCTCAGGGTTTCCTCCGGATCTTTACTCTTTACTTGGTTTTTACAAAAAACTCAAAACAACTGAGTAAAGTTCACCATTTATTGAAGGAATAATAACCAGATGTGATGAGCAGCTGGACTCTGCAGTGACCAGGCCAGAGCACAACACAGAGAGAAGAACAATTTCGCTTTTCAGTTTTTCTTCTGGGTTTTGGACAAACCCCCGACAACAGGTTGGACTTTGACCCAGCAGCCAACCAGAGCTGCTCACCTGATGTTAAACTTTCATTACAGAGTTTATGGTGTTTATGCAGATGTGTGTTGGTCCTGGAATAGCTCTGTGTCCTTATCTAGATCTATCCAGCTCACAGGAGATTTACAATGTAAAACATTGACTTTCATGACCTGAAACTTAACAAATGTTGCCTTAAAATGCTCCTCTCCCTTCAGTTAAATGATTATATAGTCACAGCTTCACTCATTTACCCTATCTGCTAATAAGATGACTTCCCTATCCTATCACCTTCTGATTTTAATAAAATGTGGCTAAAAATGCAAAGAAAGTTTGGGTTTCGATAGGATTACCATGTTATTTAATCCAAAAGAGAGACTGAACAGAAAGGAAACACTCCAGTATTTATAGCGCAATTATCTAATAGCCAAATGGAAGCAATTCACCTTTTTCCAAAACACTATATCCGGATAGTGGCGGTGAAACAGGATCGCCTGCCTGCCGCTGGGACTGATTAACCCCTTCTAACAGGACTGGCGGCAGG
>CAFUXE010000967.1:216656-227937 GCA_903364295.1 Serranus cabrilla
GCCAAAATAATGAATAAATAAACAAATGGTTCAATGAAAAAATTACATTAAATGTACCAAAAATAATATCAAATAATTGTTGGTATGACTCAAGTAATAAAATGTGACTTAGTTTTTAATGTATTTACTTTTGTACATTACCTAATTTATTCATTTTCCTATTTAATTTCCTGTTTTATTTTTACTAAATGTTTTTTGTAAATGTATAAATTCATTGTAAATGTCTTAATTTGTTAATTATTTCCTCTAACATCCCCCCTTTATTTATGTTATAATGTCTGTTTTATTCAACTTTTTTTATAAATTTTTTTTATTTGAATACATCTAATTTAATATTATTTTTGAACATTTTAATTACATGCTAATTTATTTATCCAGTCATTCATTTTTATTTTTTAATTTGGCAGCTTTAGTCCTCCATACTTGTCTTCATACAGATTATTTCTGTATATATATGTGGCCCTGTGAGACAAAGATATGGGCTGAATAAAGAGCATTGTGCATCTGAATAATTTAAATAAACACAGCGAGTGATGTATTAATCCAAATGACGTATGCACAACTAGTTTCCTTAAATAAATAAGTGAGTAACTAAAATAAATTGTATGTTTCCTGTTTCTGTGCAGACCAGAGAAATGTCACATAAACTGAAAAGGTCGGCACTTAAATTTGATGCAGATTGCAGAGACACCTTTCGCTTTATCAGGACCGAACACACACACACACACACACACACATGTCCCGGTCTGATGCTCTTTGTGGAGGTGTGTGCGCTCAGTAAACAGGCAGAGAAAGAGAAGGAGAGCAGTGCTGTATTAGTGACGACCTGTCAGGAGGATGTTCAGTGACTAACGGCAGCTTACTGTTGCTCTGATCTGCTCCAGTTCAGTTCATCCCAAAGGCTTTGACTTGAACTTGCTTTGTTAATAGGCCGTTAATGGTCAGGTCATCCTGGAAGTTATTTCCGTGTCCAGTGTCTATTCTAAACGGGCCGGCACGTGACAGACAGAGAGGAATGGATGCTGTAAGAATCACATTCAGCCTTTCTTTCTTTCCTTAATCAACTTTTAGCAGCGGAGCTCTCCGTGGTCCTACATCTCTCTGTTTCTATCTTAAACAGACATATTTATTCCTCTTTTCTGTCCAGGGGCCCTGAAACGTCATGTGGAGCTGTCCGTGGTGCTGAAGCTTTCCTCTGTTTTCTCCATGTTGTTTTTGTTGTCGGTTAAAAGGAAGAAAAACAACAAATTTTCCTCTTTCTTTCTTTTTATTTTTGCTTTTCTAAGAGACTTCTTTCATTGCTGTCCACTTTAATTCTTATCTGTGTGTCTTTAATTATGTTGTTTGGTGGAGTAATAGTCAACATATTGCCAGTTTTTCCACTGCATTGGATTGTAGTGATGTCCTGTGTCCCGGCGCTCTGATATCATAACTTCCAGGACACATGACAGCCCCTGCCAGCACCACATGCCCATGCAAATCTCAGAGCTGGAAGCGGCTATGTATTCAGGCTCATTGATCTGTTTGCCAACTCTACGCTGTGGACGTGGAGAGCGTGAGCAACGCTCTGAAAGCCAGTTTTTCTTTCCTTGGAAAAGGGATCAATCGGAAAGCACGGACCAAGGCCCCCAATCTAAACATCTAATTACAGGAAATGATTTGCAACAAACATGCAAAATGCCATGAATTTACACTGTAATGATGCAAACGTGATGTGGAAAGGAAGAAAGAACACAAACTCTCTTTTGGAGTTCAATTATCCTGCAACCACGGACGAGCTGATGGATGAGCTCATCTGCTGTTTGGACTGGGAGGATGTGGTTTGGTGGTTTTTCCAAATGGGGAAATGATGCACAATAACTCAGGAGAGTTAATGCAACATCACATGGACATTAAAATCCTTTTACTGTCAATGTATTTTAGGGTTTAATACTGTAGATTTGAATTAAATGCCTTCTTCTTTATACCCCATTAACAAAATAAGTGAAATAAGGATGACTGGGGAGTAGTTGTACTGTGGCTCTCTCTCTCTCTCTCTCTCTCTCTCTCCCTCTCTCTCTCTCTCCCTCTCCCTCCCTCCCTCTGTCTCTGTGTGTGACAGGCGTCAAAAAATACCACCAAGGGAGCGCGGATCAGCAGCTTTCCACGCAGCCACACTCGGCTGTTGTCTGCCGTACCGATGCGTAAATATCCCCAAGAAAAAAGTCACATTTTCTGCGGACAGAGACGCAGAGCACCGAGGGGACTGAAAAAAAGAAAGGAGCTTTTTGAATGAAAATTATAATTGTGATGGTTGAAAGTACGCGGAGCCGTACGGATTGGACTTTACATGCCTGAGAGGATTGTTGTCGGTCGCGGTCTTCCCATCGGCGCAGCCCGGCTGTGAGGCAGCATGAGGGAGAAGATGTGGATATTTCACACTGCAGACCGTCCGAAGTGTCTCCTCTCCGTGTGGAGCCGGTGGTGTTGGTGTTACGCAGCGGTGGCGTGTTTGTTGCTGTCGCCGGTCCGGACGGAGGATGTGTGTCCGCCGTCCTGCGCCTGTGCCCGGGACTCGGGGACAGTGACCTGCCGCGACGGGGAGGACACCGAGGTACCGGGAGACATACCGGAGTGGACGTCCACCTTGATACTCAGGGGGAGAAACATTTCAACTTTACAGCGTGGTGCGTTCATGAGCAACGGCACGGAGTTGGAAATGACGGCACTGTCACTGTCCTATAACGGGATACGGGTTATTGAACCGTACGCCTTCCTGGGACTCCCCCGGCTGCACTGGCTGGACCTGAGCCACAATCAGCTGGAGTCCATCTCAGCCAGGGCTTTCCACGGGCTGCCGGAGCTGCGCTCTCTTTTCCTCAATCACTCGGTTTTGCCCCGGGCCGCGGAGCAGCTCTCCGGCGCGCTCAGCGCACAAAGTTTGCGCAATCTGCACAGACTGGAGTTGGCAGGAAACATGCTGAAGTCTATCCCCCTGGTGAGGTTAGATATGTATAACCTGCACGCGCTGGTGCTGACAAATAACTCGATAGAGAGTTTAGGAGGGGAGAACGTGACCGCTTTGTACCAGGAGAGGCACATACGCGTCTACTTGTCTTTGAACCCGTTTCGGTGCAGCTGTGAGCTGGAGGCGTTTTACTACTGGTTGAAGAACTCGTCCCAGTGCCCGGATGCAGGGCACCTCCTGTGCAGCGAGCCGGAGGCCAAGAAGGGGGTCCCTGTGGTGAAGCTCCGAGCTGAGGACGTGGATTGTATGAACGAGAACCTGGAGGCGGTTTCCTACGTGTTCCTCGGGATCGTGCTGGCTCTGATCGGGGTGGTGTTTCTCATGGTGCTGTATCTGAACCGGGGGGGCATCAAACGGTGGCTCAACAACATCCGGGAGGCGTGCCGGGACCAGATGGAGGTCTACCACTACCGCTACGAGCAGGACTCAGACCCCAGGCTGGCCAACGTGGCTGTCTAACACTGAAGCAGCCTGTGGAGCTCCCCGACAGCCTGGCTACCATCACAATTAACAGTTTTTACAACCAGTTTCATCATTTTCTGCAGCTGGCCAGTGAACTGCACGCAGTACCCCGTTCTTACTGGGATCTGCACAGAGCCAAACACAGTAAAATGACTATAAGAGACGAGAAACTTGTAATGTACATACTGTACCTGGAGGCTTTTCATGCCCCTTCCACAGACTAACTTAGTATTATTTATCTTATTAACCCAAGTGACAAATATCCAGTTAAAGTATGTAGAATTTCTAATTTAAAAAGCTGGAACGAAGCGGTGAATTGATGTAATTAGTGAAAACTGCAGCCCTTGTAAACTGTTTTGAACTAATGGCCTACATTCAAGACGCCCCGCAGGGAAAACAGAGTATTGCTGTTTATAATCTAATGAGGTTGTGCATATTGCAAAGAGAAGAAGAAGAAGCTGGTAGTGCCATGTTCGAGTCATATTTCATCATCAGGAACATGTGATTACTTTAATAACCAACCTTGTCTTTTTTGAGCAGCATTTGAAGGTAACGTGTATCATCTGACAGCAGGTCAGGAAGAGGCAGAATCTAACATGCATGTGATTGTTGTAGGCTTAGAAAACCAACCAAAACATGAATAAAAGGTCAAATAAAAATCAACGGTGTCGTTTTATCGTCACTGTCAGGGAACATGGAGCTCACGCAGCACCGTGCCTGTAAATATGCTACTAAAACCGCTACATGTGAGATCCTGAGCTACACATCGTCAGCACCTCTGAACTCACCAGAAAAAGGTCTCGACTATCTCATCTTCTTTTTTCAAAGCACCACGGCTGGTCAGCGCCTGCACGGGGAGATAGAACAGAAAAGGCCCGGCTGTGTTAATCTCATCAGCACTGTGACGAATAAAAACCGAGGAGAGTCACGATCGACCTGTGAAGTCAGCCAGTATCTCTCTGCAGCCCTGAGCTCATCAGCCCTCTTCACTAAAAGGCCTGCGTTAGGACGACAGGGGTCAGACAGCAGGAGAGGAGGAATGTGTGTGTGCATATTTACTGAAGTCGTGTCTGATTTCCAGCTGACGCACACACACGACGAAAAGAATAGATGAAAGTGAGAATAACAAATATTTCTGTGAAACCATCAGGGAGGTTTTAATACAATTATCTGCTTCACAAACAAGTAATATTCAGCCTTATGTAACCTCACATCAGCGGTGGAGGAAATGTGGAAACAAGTGGATGACAATCTTCTCTTTTTACAGCAGAAGGATAGAAAGAAACCGCTGCTGCTGATCATTGTTTTCACTTCAAACTTGTTTGCTTGTGAGAGTGTTTCACTGTGTCAGCAGTGTGGGAGCGGCTCTTTACATAACAGGGACATCAAGCTGTGAGCTCTGCCTGTTGTTATGTCAGGTGACATGACGGCGTACCACACACTGTCATCTTGAATGTGCAGGCTGACGAGACAGACCTCATTAGTGGGACGGCACGAGATGAAACGTATGTTGACTTGACTCATTTTGACACGATACACTTAATGTTTGTTTCTAAGTGATGCACAGTTGCAGGACGATGCTCTAAGACGTGCACACAGCGCTGTATACAACAACCCTAAACATGCATTCTTTGTGATGGCCAGCAGGGGGCTCCACCGGTTAGTTTGAATGGACATCAATGAGAAAAAGACCCTGCTTCTCACTTGATTTATGTGAGAAATCTCCAGACTATCACAGGGCACATGCTCTCATTCACTCCTATGGGCAGTTCAGAGCTCCCAGTTAAACCTGTGTTTGGACTGTGGGAGGAAGCCAGAGAGAAAGCTGACATGGGGAGAACATGCAAACTCCACACAGGAGAGCTGCAGGCCGGAGTCGAACCTGTGACCTTCTTGCTACATGAACTCTAAATTGCCCATAGGAGTGAATGAGAGCGTAAATAGTTGTTTGTCTCTATGTGTCAGCCCTGTGACAGTTAAATTAAAATTAAATTATCATATCAAGCGACTGATGCTAAATCTGTAGGTGGTGACTTCAGGTTGCTGGTGTAGAGCTCAACAGTGAGGTTCCAGAAGTAAAAATCCATTTTATATTCTAAATCAGGATTTTGATTGTTAGCAATAATGTGGTAACCATCCGTCGACTGACCACGAGCTATGGGATTGGGTAACGATGGTACATGATGAAACGACTGTTTAGGCACATTGCTGCTCACAGAAGAATACTAACAAATGCTAACAGGCTGATGATTAGCAGGTAAATTCATGAATATGAAAATCTATGTCAAGTTTAGCATGCATGCTAGCTGGTTAGCACCAGACAAGTAAGCTGAGGCTGATGGGAAAAGCTTTAGTTTCATGGGTATTTGGACAAATTTTAATCTTGATGATGGCGCCAAATGAAAAGTCAGAGAATTAACACTTATCATCAGTGGATTATTGATGTTTTTTTACGGAATATCACGGACAAACCAAACAGCTAACAGCAAATTAACTCTGCATGCTTCATTAAATCCAGTCCAGCGCCCATAAATGTCCATAATGTGGCACATACTTTAATGTTTGAGAGTTTTAGGTCAGGGCCACATATTTGCCAAATTGTTCCACATTATTGAGCATATAACCTTTTTATCATCTGATTATTAACTGAGTTAGATTGGATAAACTTTTGATCATCTAAAGAAAAATGATGAATGCCATCAAATATGTGAACTGGGCAGAAATAAATAGAGATGATAATGTTTATCTTCTAGAGACAGACAGAATTATATGGCTGTTTGGAGGCTTCATTTTAAGTGCTGGGTTTAAAAGTTATGTACTGTAATTAATATCTGAATAAATATGGCCTCAAAACATCTACACACGCGCCACCCTGACACTTCAGTCTATATTACCCTGATTTTTTTACCATTTTAATTTCAAATAATGCATGATCTTGAGAGCAATTTAACACTTTATGTTCAATTAAATGTACTTTACTGATATTTACTGATATTTCTTTTGTTCCTGAGCATTTTTTAACCTGCTGTCGTCTCTCTTTCCCCTCTGTGACTCTTTCTGGGTTTTTTGGGGCTTAATGGGCATAAATAAAAAGGTGGCAAAAAAAGACTTAATTCTATCTCTTCAAAGTATTCAGGCTGCAACTCTGCATGTTGTTTACATCACTTGTCATTTCTCCACCACTTTGTTTCTAATTTGTTACCTTCCTAGCGTTTGTCAAAGACTTCCTCTCTGCTCTCTCTTCCCGTCCATCCCCCTCCCTCGCTCCCCTTCATCCAGGTAAATGACTTTATCCAGTTGAGTGACTTTGTAAAGGACGCAGGGACAGGGTTTAAGCTGAGCCCAGCAAAAAGGGAAGAACGGAAGAAGACAGATAAAGAAAAGGGGTGTAGAGAAAAGATTCATTAGAGTTCTTTAGTCCAGGCACTGAATGTCCTTGCCTTGTGCGATGACTCATCGTCCCGCTCTATATGTGAATGTCTCGGAGGCAAACTCCAAAAGATGTAGAATATTATTTTTACTGTTGAACTGCTGCTGCTATCAGAGGATTTAATCACATCTGTGTGAACTCCAGGCCACTTTTTAAATGGCCTCCGTCTTCCCTCTGAAGGAACATATTTATCAGGACGTCTCACAGCCCATCGACTGCTGATTAAACAGCACGCACCGGTAGCTGAAAGTGGGACGGAGAACAGGCTGCCAGTTTGGAGTCTGGTGATTACTGGTCATTGATCACTGGAGCTGCCTTGTGAAGATAAGGGACGGGGTTCAGGGTCACATCTGTCTGTTCAGACACTGAAGTCAAAGTTTTAATGATGTCCACACTGTATTAAAAAATATTTATTTTCCAGACATTTACTGCATTATTTTACAGGGTTTTTTATGTTCAAATTCCATTAAAAGGTCAATTAATTTTATTATAAATATAAGTTTAAATCTTTCAAATAATATAATGCAGTATATATATAATGCATTATATGTATATATATATTTTTAAATGGTTATTACTTAATTTTATGTTTTTTTATTCAATTGCTTTATGGTCTTGAATGTTAAATTACATTGAATTCAATGTGAAAAGAAATTCTAAAAGTATGTAAAAACCATGTGTAAAATTAAGGCATGTTTCTGTTTTCTTACAGTAAAACTTTCAGTTAATGTCACTTAAAAACAGCGCAAATCAAATCATTAAAAAAAACATCTGGCAGCAAAAGTTGCCTTAAGTTATTCTGCAGATACAGATTTTTTAAATTCAGATTTTAATTGTATATTATCTGTATTTTTAAAGAAGTGCTCTGTAAAATAACTCACTGTTTTTGTACTGTTATTCGTCGGAAAACAACGTTTTACAGTTTTTTTTAAAATGATTTTTTGTGCAGTAGAAAAAGTACAATTTTATCAGTTAAACTTTATATAATCTGAGCTGAGAAAAGCTTGAAATAACAACTTCTCTGGAAGGAGAACGGTATGTTAATGTCTTCATCTGTATGGAGCGAAGTCAACTGGAAGCGAATGTGATTTTCTATTCCCCCTCTCCTACTTGTTTTTCTGCGATCACTATCCCACACAGAATCACTGGCCAGGACTTTCTTGTGCATCTCAGTACACTCTTTTTACTTCAAAGCACAAATCTCCAACACGCTGTCACAGCAGAGAGAGATTTATTGCAGATCTGATTGGGTGTTGACAGCAATGTTCACACACAGAAGGACACAGCAGCTGCTATGGATGAAAAAGGACACCTCACGGTGTACAAAGACTGACTGTCTGACATTGCTATTTATTTCTCCTCTGCAGTGGGCGTTGGAGTACGCAGCACTTACAGAGTGACCTTCCCTTGATCCCCTAATCATAGCGAAGGAGTAAAACCAATTTATAAACTCACTAATACAGTTTTGCAGACGCTTGTTAGCTTTCGTGTCCTGACAGAAATGTGTTTCTCGTACAGCCCAACTGACGCTGGATCTCTAAAAGTATGACTCAGATCTTTAAAAAAACAAGACATTTTACAGGTTTTACATAATGGTGACACTCATTTCTTGTTGTGACACGTACAAATCAACATTGCTATATGTGCAAAAAGATGTTGTTATTATATATATAGTCTGGCTGATTAATCATTCTCCAGCTCTACTCGTAAGAAGTGTTGGCTGACATTAAATAATGAACATCTTCACTATTTTTCCTGACTTAAATATTAATTGTCCTCATTTTTGACTATTTTATTTAAGTAATGTTCTTGAATGGCTGCTTTGTATTAAAAGCAGATTCATTTGAAAAGATTAATGTTTTAATTAGTATGAAACAAAATGCTAAATGTGAGGTATCTGCATTTTATCAAATGACCAGCAGGGGGCGACTCTAACCGCTGGAAAAAGAAGTCTGTTTGTATGTAAGTCAATAGAAATATGACCCTCTGACCTCAGTAAACATCCTCATAAGGAGTTTATGGACTCAGTTGTTAGTTTTAAGTCTTTTCAACACAACATTATGTTAATTCTTTAGATTTTGGTCCCATTCAGAGTAAAATAGATGAACTTTGACCCTTTCACAGTGTGTTTTCTCTTCGTCAAGTTAACAGGAACATTTTGGTCTTTTATAAACGTCTTGTTCAGTGTTTGGTTGGAATAAAACAAACTCTGAGGAGATGGAGCATAATGCAGCTCTTGATCCATTCTGTTACAAAAAACCAAGAAGGCTATGAACTCTTCAAAGCGGTAGACCACAAACCAATGGGTGACATCACTGTATACAGTCGGTATCACCAGCGTTCACTCTTGAAAGGTAGATTTCTCACCAGTTTGCTTTAGATCAGATTTCAGATTCCCCCCAAGAGGAAGTGAACGTAAACAGAATATGTCAGAGAAGGGTTAACGACTTCACAATTACCACGTTTGGCTTACTATTAGTGCAACCCCCACAAGTTAATTTAAGTATTATTTAGGCTTGGGACTCCTAACAGGTTCCTGTTACATTAATTCTGCTTACATTTGAACAGTAGAAAACGTGTTTGTTTGTTTTCTGTTCCATGGAAGGTCATTACCCAGCATTCAGAGATAATGTCATCATAAACGGAGCTCATTAGAGAGACTCCCAGGAGTCAAAGAGGCAGGAGTGGATCCTTTTGTCGTGGGTCACCTTGCCCTATTTGATAATAAATGCACCCTTGAGGAATAGTGTATATTTGGCAAGTCGTGACATCCACGCACAGAAAGATTATATTAGTAACAAGACCCAGAGAGACTTCTGTACAAGGCAAGAAGGATAATTATGATTTAATGCAATTTTCAGTGAGTATTTCCATTTCCTGGCTACTGCAGTGTAATTACAAACCCTGGGAACCAACGTCAGTTGTTGACATTGTGAACTTCTCAGCTCAAAGGTCGTGTTGGGTTTTGATCAGGACCACGTCAGGTTTTTAAAGGACGACCCGGTCACGGTTCATCCTGGACTGTGGATAAACACTCTTGGTTGGTCGATCGGCCTTTGACCAGGAGAACAGATTCTGTCTTAATAAGCTGTACAGATCTATACACTAATTAAACCCATAGACTTGCCTGTCAATTTCCAAGCAGAAATAATCAATGCGTAGAATTGGCTCATGGGGGAGACAGAGGAGGGAGTTCTGACCTTAATCCACCAATGTAGGACAAACATTAATGCCTCAAATTTCACACGTTAATTTCAATCAACGTCTCTCCAGCGAGGGCACAGGTGCTCGTTTCTGATTCAATTATTTGGTTAATAAGAAGCACAAATAGCATTCACACCTCAGGTAAATAAGTGATTGAAAAGGTGACAAAAATGCACAAGATATATAAAATCCAGACACCACGCCGGTTATCAGAATGAGAACTAAAAATCTAAGTATTATGGAAACTTCTCTAATGTATGAAAGACAAACTTGCTAACAACCCACCAAGTCCTCAAAACAGTCTCCCAAACCTTACAACCGCTAGTCCTCAAAAACAACCACAAGTCCACCAAACCATACAACTACTAGTCCTGTAAAACCATATGACCACTAGTCCACCAAACCAAACAACCACAAGATCTTCAAATAACGACCACACGTCTTCCAAACCTTACAACATCATATCTTGTTTCTTCCTCTCCTTAAAAATGACCCACAGGAGCGTTTCCATATAATCGCTGACGGTTTAAAAACATGTTTAAGTTAAGAAACAGTCACAGTTTGGTTAGGTTTAATCAAACAAAGTCATTCCTTAAGATTGGGGGAAAAGTACAAGGTTAGGCGTTACTACTGATAGTTAAAAAAAGTTAAATTAAATTAACGTAACTACCGGGAGTAAGGAAGTTATTTAGGTGATGTAAAGAAGATGAATAGTAGTTAAATTATGTAACTCTGAATAACAATGTTGACATTTGTTGTAAGTGGACCTTGTCATCCTTTTTAGTCCATATCCTCAGTTTCACCTTTACTCTTATTCTATGTTACTGTGGCCACTAGAGGGCTCCACTTACCACAAACATGAATATGGGGCATTTTAAGCTGCTCTACAAACGACACATGAGGTTGTTTTTGGAGGGAGGAGAGTCTGTGATGACCTTATCATGACAGTCATTTCATTAAAAAAAGAAGAAACTGAATCCATCAGGTTTTACAAGTTCCTCTCTATGGTTCTGAATACTGAGTAATCAGCAGCTTCCTCGCTGCTAAGAGGTTCTAATTAAGCTTTTACTGGCTGAGCTGTCCTCTCAAGGACGAGCAGGAAATAAACCAGAAATCAGTCCGTCAATTTTTTAATGAATAATTAGACGTGTGAGGTGTGCAGATGTTGTGGACTTGGG
>CAFUXE010000967.1:228008-245186 GCA_903364295.1 Serranus cabrilla
GCTTTTGAGGTTGCATACTGCCACCTACTTTACCAGAATAAGTGTTGCATCTTTGGGTTTTTTTCTAATGTTATTTCAAAATAAAAGTCTGCTACTTTCATGTTTCCCTCAGGATCTGCACCAAAGGATTCCTCAGAAAGAAAAGTGAATGTACAAAGAGTAAGAAAGTAGCATGCATATGTTTAGGAATCTCTACTTCCACATTATTCTAATACAGTTTCTTTATGAATATGGATTTATAATCTATATGTTAAACATATAACTTCACATTTTTTACTTAGATTATAAATCACACCAACATTTTCTGTCTGACAGTTGACAAAAGCACACCACTGTTTTTAATTATAGTGACGCATAAATATACTTCAATATGTAATTTTAAGCACCGAAACAATTCTTAGAATGATAATAAAACCCGTAAATGCCTTATGATAATTATTCAGCCTAATTACGAGATGTTTAGTCCTCATTAAATCTCATTCCCATCAATCTCACCAGCATCCACTGCAGCCCTGCTAATTAGCTGCCAGCGAGCCTGCTGGAGAGTATGACGGGCTGCTTCTCATTCAAATGGCTGTGAAAAAAAAGCAGTCTCAGCAGTTTGAATATTTCATGCTGTCCTTCGCTGGAGAGAAGCTGCTGATCCTCTGAGCGGTCGTAACATTGGCCCGTTACCTCAGAGAAAACAGCATCTGCTCTGACAACCTGTCCGTCATTTTCTGAGCATTCAAAGAGCTCAAAACGATCTCAGGCTGACTGTTCTGACCTGCACTGAACCGGGCAACTCCAGCAGTCCACCAAACCTGACAACCACTAGTCCACCTCACTATTCTTACCCTCACACATTTGTATTTGTATGTGAAAAAAAGTCCCGTAAAGTCCAACTGGATGTTTTTACCACGCTCACATAACAGCATCGTTATATTCTGTGGGATGCAGTTACTTTGTTTAAAGGAATATAACTGTATTATACTCTGTGTGCATGAGAGTGCATTAACTTTTTGAACTCTTTGTGGCCTTTGATACTAAAATCTGCCCTCTGCTGCCCCCGTGTGGCCATCTGGCTGCAATGCAGCTCAACAGCATAAACTGGCATATATTTTCATTTCCACATCTACATTGTAGGTGAGTGCCCAGGAAGTTTAAAAACTGCCTGGTTCACAATCCCAGATTTAAGGTAGGAAGGATTCATCTTTAATCTCTATTTCAACTGTTGAGAAACAACCCTGATTCAAAAGAAGCTGGGATGCTGTGTAATATGTGAATAAAAAAATAATGCACCAAGTTCAGACTTAAAACACTAAATAATATAAACACTACAGTATATCAAACATGAACACAGAGTTGAATCAACACCTGTCTGTCAGTCTTTGTACTGCAGTGATAATTTATTATTAATTTATTGTTTTATTAGATTAATTTATCATTTTTATTATTAATTAAGAAATAATTTAACGTTCCCCGTATAAGAAAGAGAAACTTGCGACCCCGCTGGTTTCCTGTACAGAAAATATCCTAAAGGATCACTTCTGTGTACATTAAAATGAATGCACAGGTTACATTTGTAGCTGTGATATTGTGCTGATGAAAACAACTGCATCTGATTTCATGTCCATGTCAGATATGGTGACTCTGACCATATAACAACAGCACAAAGGCAGTAATAAAGTGCTGCTTTCAGAGCAGATTGGCAGGTAAAGAGCGCGTTGGAGCTCAATCCTCACTGACTGTCAGGTCTCAGGAGAAAGCTAATTATATTTTAAGTCTCAAACATGAGATTCGTGCAGCCTCTCAGCGGGGAGAGCTCAAGTGCTCGTTTTATATCCATTACCACGAAGTGAAGAGAATCATAAATCAACGTCAGGATTAAAGGAATGTAGATGAGGCAGTTTGGGTGCAGCCATAAATCACTCAAACTGCTAGTTAGCAGGAGAAGTTTGTTAAAATGTTATGCTTACATAAAACTTTTATCTCAGACTGGGCGGTGAAACATTATTTTTTGACATGCCAAACAAAATGTGTGCTATAAGCTGCTCTCTGTGGCTCCACTGATGGAGCGTTCACCTCCGCCCTGATCAATTCAACGAGTCTCTCCTTATCAGCAGGCGTCTCTAACCTACACAAATCAAAGCCCAGCCAAGCTCAGGAGTCTCTCCTGGTGCAAATCATCACGGCAGAGTTGTCATGGGTTTATTACAAACAAACCAAGGTCAGCGCACGATTCAAACTGATTCAACTGCACATGCAATACAGCAAGAAAACTTTTATTTTACTGCCTGTCTTTCCTATCTCCTTACTTTTAGTCTGACACTTTCACGACATTCCCCTTGGAATTTACAACTTTCACTCATTTTATTATCAAAAGGACATGATGACCCAAGACAAAAGGCTCGTGCCTCGCAGAGTCTCTGTAATGAGTCCCACATGTGACTGCACCTCTGGGGAGCGCTGCTTAATGACCTCGCCTGTAAACAAACAAACCCTCCACTGTCGAACCTCGTGCCTAATTAATCTCTTCCCTCGTTCATTAAAAATGGATGCAGATATTTTAAAGATACTTTATATATTTTTAAACAGACCCATAAAGAATGAAACATCCAGCCTGAATTTAAACCCTCCTAATATAAGTTTAATGTTACAGCCCTCTGTAAATAATTAAAAACGGACTCAAAATCGACCAGTTTAGATGACAGATGTGCCGCTCAACTTCAACACATTTTAGCAGTAAGTGAAGTCAAAGCCCTCCCTGAGTTATAACTTCATACCTTGTTTTTCTGACTTTGCCTCCGACAGTAAATCTCTGCAGGTTTTGCAAACGCTGCAGTAAAACGGTGACGCGGCTCTTATCTGCTCTGCTCTCGTGGATCATGCCGGGACCTTGGCCGGGCCTTATCACCAACTTTTCCTATTTTCAAAGTTTCATAAATGCTTTGACACTGACTCACCTCACTGTTTCACGACGTACGTTAAGACAGTTTTTCATGGAAAAGTTTTGCATTGTTGGACTGCTAAAGTGATTTGAAAGTATGGAGAAACCATATTTTAAAGGTTTCAGTTGTAAAGACTGTTGGACAGAACAGGCTGTAACCAGTTGTGTCTGATCCACATTTAAAAGCCCCAACATATTAGAGAATTAGGGGTTGTGGATGTTTAAAGGGAGACAGCAGCTCAACAATAAAAGCCACATGAAAGTGATGAACATCATCTAAAAGCTGAGAACCTGAAGATTCATTTGAGTTGCAGCTCAGCAATGTGTGTCAAGTTGTTGGTCAAAAATCTCTAGTAAACACGATTTATTTAATTAATTAATGAATTATTTATTAAGATTAAGATTTATTAAGACTATTAAGATGTATTAGGGGTCCCAGTATCATAGTCTGCCTGATAAAGTCCCATTTCAAGGTTCAACTTGGTCCCATAAGTTGTTGCAGCAATTTCCTGGTTCTATATCACTAAAATTGAGAGAGAAAAACATCAAAGAGTCATAAAGTTAAGGGGTTAACAAGCTGGATTTGTGCATGACTTTAAGAGCCCTGACAGGACGGGACGGTTGCTGGTTTTCAGAGGAGCTGAAATCTCTTGTAAACTAGTGCTAGACAGATATATCAGTCGGCCTGTTGTAGACATACTGGGAACTATCAGTATCAGTGTACCGGTTAGTGAGAATGCAGTTTTGTTGTTGGAGATTGTGACTGAACATTTCATATTCATCTCACTTTTGAATATCCAACATCTGATGGCACCCAGAACATTTTTACTAGCCGCCTTTAAATTGAAATCTGCAGGTTGTTTGGACGCGTTTTGAATGAGTGATGCTCCCCTGATGATTCTGTAGTGTCTTTTGTGTTTGGTGCTGACTCAGCAAAAACCCTGCCAGCAAAAAGTTTAATGGCACTTTGAATCACAGAAAGGCCGCTTCACAAAGGTTGTTCAGGGGATGAGGCTTATCTCGGACAGACCTTCAGCAGAGAGGTGACGATCAGACAATTAGAGGGTTTATACTCCAGCTTTTCAACAACACTAATGACTCATTAATATCAGTGCCGAGCCGTTCCCAACACACTCCAAGTTTTAATTGCGAGAGCGCAAAACCTTCTAATGGGCGCAGATGAGATTAATTAGGCTTAAGTCTGAACAGTAAAAGGTTTGTTTGTTGCAGGCAGGGTCATTAACCAGCATCCTTTGGTAATGACATCACAAATAGGGCTCATTAGCGGGGCACCCGGGAGTCACAGAGGCAGAAGAGGATCCTTTTGTCTGGGGTCGCCGCGTCCTGCTCGGAGATAAAAGCCCCCTCAGGAAATACTATTAATGTCAATGTCACAACACTTTGTGGTAACTCCACTACAAGTGTATTAGTTATAATGGTTGAATATTTAAAACCAAACAGATGTTTTAGCATGGGAGTCTACTCTTTGATGATTTATTGATTAGCTAGTGCCGCAATATATCGTGTTCCACGTCTAATTAGCATTTACAAAGTGAAACGATGTGTTACTTTGTAGTCCTGAGAAACATAACTTGTTATTCTGCCGGAGCAGCTCTTGGGGGAAAGCTCAGCGCACTGGGGCCCCAATTTCCTCTCCATTTCCCTCCAAATGTGAGCGTGCAAGACCTGCTAATAGATGCAGGTGAGATTAATTAGTCAAAGGTTAAAACAGTAAAAGGTTTGTTTGTGACAAGATGGTTCATTAAACTGCATTCTGGGATGATGAAACCTCAAACTGGGCTCATTAGAAAGACTCGGAGGTGGAGGACGCAGCAGAAAGTCCTGTTGTTCTGAGTCATTATGTACTGTGTGATGATAAATGGACCCGCAGGGAGGATGACACTTTGTTGTTACTCACTTTAAGTTACAAACTTCATCAGAGGTTTTGTGTAATAGGAAGCAGGTAGAGTGAAGTGAGAGTGAAGTTCTTGGTTGAAAATCTGGAAGGTTGTTTGTTGTACAATTTACCCAGAAAAGTTGTCCAAAACTTTCCTGTGATACCACGGTTTCTGCTCACGGGAAAGCAACAAGCTACAAGTCATTTTAAACGTAAGATGGTGACACAGAGCTACCAACACACACTACAAATTAACTGTTATCTTGGCTCAACTTTTGCCAGCCCTCCATTGGGTGCTGTGAAGTGTCACCCACTCATGTTTTCCATGTTTCTCCAGCTAATACAGGAGTAAAGTCACCACGTGGTCCTTTTTAATGGACATTATGTGTCCAGTGTTGGCTGCACGGTGCTTTCTGTGTATTAGCATACAAACAGGGATTCACTGGGATGGGTGAAACATGATCCTTTCAATTGGCGCCCATGTTTGCAGACACACACACAAAGCCGTAACGACATGTGAATACAAACATGTTAAACAAACAGGTACATCAACGGTTAATCTACCTTTGTCTCACAGAAGCTGGAGAAACCATCCAAAACCACAAACTTACAATGTGTACTATCAATCAACATACTTTTGAGTAAATTACATGTTTGTTTTCAGACGAACTGAAATATAACTACCAAAAAATGCTGCTACAGAGCTGCCTTGGTTGTCGCCTTTCTTAAAAATCTTCATTTCAAAGCAACACAGTGCAAATATAACATAAAATGCATAAATTATGTATATTGTTTGGTGTCCAATACGATCTGTTATGAACATTATCATCAACACTGCATTGCATTGTGGGATATTTATGTTAGCATAGTGTCCAGAGTTTACATACTGTAATAGTTCACTGGAAAAAGTCACGGACTACGGATTCAGACGTACTAAAACAGTTTAACTTTACTCAATAGCCTGTAAGTGTGGAATTTCGGACAGAGCCCAAGTCTCTGTCCATGGTACTGAAAGGATGTTCGCATCGGACGAGAAATCGTATGATATTCCTACTTAAAAAGCCACAACCAAATAAAAAACTGAAGGGTCAAAACCAGTCCAAACCTGTTTGATATGTGTTTTAAATCATACAGTTATTGTTGTCCGTGTAACAAGAATAATATCACTGTTGCAAACATTCCTGATTGAGCTTCAGTATTATTATTATGAGTTATATTCTGCATGTTTTCTTGCTAAAATAAGGATGAATGTGGTTCTTAGAAACACAACAATAACCATGCAAGAGGAGTTGAAAGACAGTAAATCTCTCTCCACGGATTCATTTCAGTGAAAGGGTAAAGCTAATTACTGTAATGTTGATCCATATCATTCTTAATTACTGGATGCTATCTCTGGAGATTGATAAAGAGGGTATAATTTTCACTGTGCACAGCTCAGACGTGCAGACATTCGATGGTGACTGCTGAGTCGGCATCATGTGGAGCCGTACTGTGTAAAAGCAAAGTCTTTGTTAGTTTCATCACATCAGGTGAAAAACTGTTTTAATGCCAAGTATATATGTGTGTGTTTGTGATCAGAAAGATATGTACTGAGTGTTTCCTTTCCTGCTTTTTTCAGGGTGAACAGCTGTGGAGCAGACAGAGCGAGAGGAGTATAACTATGACTGCTTTAAACGGCTCCCTCATCATTCATCCTCCAGGCTTCTATATCGTCGGATTTCAGTCATTTCCTTACGTTGATGTCTACATTATCTTTCTAGCGTTTGTGTATGTGGTTACACTGGTTTTCAATATTTTACTGATCTACATAATCGCCCGGGATCACTGCTTACACACTCCAAAATTCCTTGCGGTTGTCAACCTTGCAGTAGTTGATGTAATCCTGAACACCAGTATTATTCCCAGCATGATCAAGACGTTCCTCTTTAAGGAAAACTTTGTTCCCTTTAACTGGTGTCTGTTACAGATGTTCATCTACTATGCTGTTGTATCCATGGAGTCCTATGCACTCGCTGTTCTTGCCTATGACAGGTTGATTGCGATTTGTTTCCCTCTGCGTCAGAGTGTGTTCAACACGGTGCCGATCATGTCTTGTATCGTGGTCGTGACTTGGCTTTACAACCTGGGCCGCGTGGCGTACAGCACGACGATCATGACTCGACTTTCTTTCTGCAGTTCAGTCAGAGTCTTCAGCTACTTCTGTGACTATGCGCCGGTGTTCAGACTGGCCTGTAATGACTACAGCCTGCAGTGGTCTGTAGCCTCAGCTTCCAGCATGGTGAATCTGATGGCCCCCTTTACGTTCATCGTTCTGTCTTACGCGTGCATCCTGATCACCGTGTTCAGGATGAAGTCAGTGAGCAGCAGGATGAAAGCTCTCGCCACTTGCATTGAGCACCTGGTCCTTGTTGCTGTGTTTTACATCCCTATATTCAGCATTTTCTTGATGGGGCTGTATGTGCGGGCCATCGACCCTGACCAGCGCGTGCTGTGCCTGTCGCTGGCCTCCTGCATCCCACCCTGCATCAATCCTATTGTTTATTCTTTAAAAACCAAAGAGATACAGATCAGAGCCCTGGCACTGGTGCACAGAGGGAAAATAAGGCCGTGACAACTTTCTTTCCCTGCAAAAGAGATCTGCTGAGGGGTTTGTGTGCCTGTGTGTGTGTGTGGTGAGACAAAAGGCTGCTTATTTTACGTAACCGTCACTGGGAACAGTTTGTCTCATCAGCATTTAAAAAACTGTTTATTTTTTGGTTAATTTTAAACTATATTCTATTTCCATGAAGTTTGTATGGATTCATAGGATCTCCTACAAAATGTAGATATGTAAACTGAACACACATTGTTAAATCATGACTAACGTTGTATCCTTCATCACTGTTTTAAACACCTTGGTGATGCTGTAAAACTGTTTGGTTGACTGACACACTAAACTTCTAACACAAGGCTAGAAAAAAGGAGGGTTTGACTAAAACACTACATGTGGACACACTGGGTCACCTGACAGGTGACCTTTGTGGCTTTTTTCATTATTTGCTTCACTCAGTCACTGAATAAAACTTTGTGGGATGCCTGCCACTTAAAGTGAAATGCATAATTTGGCATGATTTTGTACGACCTGATAACTGCACAGCGCCAGTTAAAATAATCTGTAGGGTGAAAAACAATGTGCAAAACAAATAGTCAGAGTTTAACCAACATCAACAGAGTTCAACAGGAAATTTCCCTGAAAAGCTTAAAATGAACGAACAGAAATCTCCTGTAAACTGAGTTTAAAGCCTGTTTGTAAAATCTTTAAGTTCTATGGAAACAAAGCAGAACTGGGGAGCAAGAGCTTAAACTTCTTCTGTGATAGAGACAAAAAAGGAGAGAAATAGGACATTTCCACGGCAACTTTTTGAAACTGTTGAATAAAATGCACTGCAAAGTTTTTACTAAATGCATTTGTCTGATTTCTATTCCACATATATTATTTAACCTAAGTGCCAGCTTATTTTACGACATCTTAACAAGAGAATGTTTTCAACAGGTAGATTTTATTTTAAGGCAAAATACACAACAAACGTGTTTAATTAAACTTCTTGTTTCATTTTTCTACGGTGGCAGCTTCATACAAATAATGATGTAAACCAGCACCAATTTACGTCCTTTCCTAATTGTTTTTATTGCTAATAAGGTGCAACTGAGATTAATTAGAGTGAAGTGAACACAGTTAAAGGTTTGTTTGATGAAGTCCAGGTCGTTAACCAGAATTCTCTGGTGACGGCAGCACAAACTCGGCTCATTACTTCCATGTTGTTTTGGCTCACCTCGGCCTGTTAAATGATGATTTCGTCCTCTGGGAACGAGTCATTAAATGTCACTGTTTACCCTCTTTGTACAGTTTGGATACAACTTTGTCTGATGTTTTCCTGCTTTAATCACGCGGTGGATGGTCCTAAACTCACTGACACTAAACTTTTGCTGCTGTCTGTTCACGGGGGTCACAGAGGTCACTGTGGATATATGAGGACAGTATTTACCTGACTCAAATTTGTGCAGAACTACAGAAAAAAAAAAAAAAATTCTAGATTAAACGAGACTTCTTCCACTCTATGACACTGTTATAATAATGAAATGAAAATGTATGATCAAACTATAATTGAGTTTTGAGTTTTGTCTCATAATGCATAAAAGCAGATGAAATGTTGGGCCGTTTTAAGTCATTTACACACATCCATTTGTTCAGGTCTGATCCCATTGACCTCTACACCTCATTGTTTAGTATTTGTGTGATCAGTTTGTATTAATAAATTAAGTCTATATGGACATTTTGGTGTTGGCTTGTGTTTTTCTTGTGACAAACTGGGGGCTCGTCTGTTTTTGTGCTCGCCTTTTGTGCACAATTTAGTTTAGTTAGTTCGGGTATGTTTGTCTTTTGTATTGTGATTTGTGTGGCATTGAAGGGAAGTGTTTTTCTTCAGGTTAGTTTGGGTTTTTCCTTTTTTTTTTTAAACATTTGTTTAGCTCAAACATTTGTTTTCATCAAAGATTACTAAGGCCGAGTGTATTCTATAACTTCAACATGCTTTTATTCAAGACATCTTTTCTTCTCTTTTATTTCATTCAGTTGTATTTTATGTGTATAAAATGACCAATTAAATGCAAATGAACCCATTGCTTTAAATGCAGGATAATAGAAAATAAATAGCGCTACTCTCTCAGGATCAAATTAAATTCATTGATCAGGTATTGCACCATGAGTCAGTCACAGCTGAAAGTCTCCATCAGGAGAGTATATAAGTCACCATCTACAAGTTAGACATGCAGAGATGCACCTGCATGCTGCATGTCGAGTCTGCACCAGGAGCTGATGCTGAGCGACTTCAAATAAAGAACAGGTGGGCTTCATTCATTGACTTGTGATTCTACTAGAATTTATCTGAAAATGCTGCTTTGTTTGTATTCAGACAGGCTGTTGTGGATGTTGTGGATTTGATCTTTTAGCCTCCGTAGAAGACGATGTGTAATATAACATGATTTCCCTGTTATTCAGGCTGGAGAGCTTTTAAACACAGTGGAGCAGAGTTTACCTTCCACCACAGTCTATGGAGTACGGCTATGTCTTCTCTCAGGACTGTTTTAAATGAGTCTGTCATCATTCATCCTCCAGGCTTCTACCTCATCGCATTTGAGGCATTTCCATACATCAACATCTACTTAATCTTTCTAGCATTTGTCTATGTGGTTACAGTGCTGTTCAACAGTTTGGTGATATATGTAATTGTCTTTGATCACTGCTTGCACACTCCGAAATTTCTGGCTGTTATCAACCTTGCAGTAGTTGATATAATCCTCAACACAAGCATCATTCCCGGTATGTTAAAGGCATTCCTCTTTATGGACAATTTCATTCCATTCAACTTGTGCTTGGTACAAATGTTTTTCTATTATATGTTTGGGACTTTGGAGTCATTTGCACTTGCTGTTCTTGCCTATGACAGGTTGATTGCAATCTGTTTCCCTCTGCGTCACAACTCGATAAACACACTGCGGAACATGTCTTGTATTATCGGCCTCACTTGGTCTGTTGCTCTGGGAATCATTACGTTCTCAACAGGTGCAATGACTCGACTTTCTTTTTGCAATTCTGTCAGAGTCTTCAGCTATTTCTGTGACTATGCACCGGTGTTCAGACTCGCCTGTAGTGATTTCACACTGCAGTGGTCTTCTGCATTTGTGCTTACTTTCTTGCTCCTTGTAGGACCTTTTACTTTTATTGTTCTGTCTTATATGAGCATCTTGGTGACTGTGTTCAGGATGAAATCTGTAGACAGTCGAATGAAAGCTTTGACCACTTGTGTTGAGCATATCATCCTTGTTGCTGTGTTCTATGTTCCTCTCATCACTATTTTTACTATCGGGTTTTATCTGCAAGCCATCGACCCGGACCAGCGTGTGCTGAGCCTGTCGCTGGCCTCTTGCATCCCACCCTGTGTCAATCCGATTGTGTATTCCTTAAAAACCAAAGAGATTAAAATCAGAGCCCTGGCACTGGTTAGAAAAACTAAAATCGGTATTGACCATCATAAAAGCAAACCCCGGAGGGGAAGTACACTGAGGCAAAAATTCAGACCTTAAGTGGGTCAGAAACCTATAGCCTGGCTCTTTTGACACTTATATACATTTCTTTGGGGCCTCAATGTGATATAATTTGTATTTTCAAACAGGTGTCCCTTGTACCTTGATATGACCCAACCTAACCCTAACAACTTATTTCTGCTGCACTTAAGCTTTTAGGCGTTCCTTACAGGAAAAAGAAGGGAAACACAAACTGAGGGAGAGGACTTTGGCACAAGACTGATTTGTAACATTGACGACTTGAAAATTTGTTCAAATTGTTTATTTTAGCTGACACACTACAAGCTTTAAATAAGCTTTATACTCATGCCATCTGGCTGTTTTAACCAATAATTCCCAGAGTGGAAAAACCGCAGAGAAGGTGGCACACATCCATCTAGCACCATATTTTGGAAGAGGGAAACCTATCACAGATATTTATTTTAATGGATTACCAATTTTGGATTTACTTTCTGGGTGCGTTTATTAGAGCAGACCCTAAAGAATCAGCTGGAAATTGAAGTTTAAAACAAATCCCACCAGGTGTTTCTTAAACTTTGTCTGCAGGTTTGTGTTCAAATATGTGATGTGTCTTCAGATATTTTGTATACCTCAAAAGATGTAACTTGTGAAGCCAAATTGAAATCACATATTCTGAATTTAATTTACAAACTTCTTAGCAATGTTGTGTTTGTTGTATTAACTCTAGCAGGGCGACTGTGAGTCACATCACGCTTTCAGAGCTGTAGACGAGTTCTTATTTCTGTTAACACTTTCATCATTTTTCTGTTTCCACTTTGTGATTTGATGTGCTCTATTTAATATCATGTGGTGTGAACATGTGACCGTTTTTTTTTAAAAAGTTGTAAAAAACTGCTTGCCTTTTGTTACCTTCAGTACGAGGAAACTGATACAACATTTTATATGTAACTCCAAAGCACTGTGTAAAGATGCTTTTGTTTAATATCAATATTTATTTATGTTAACACTGATTTATTTTTTTCCAACATTCAACCAAATCTTTATTGTTCAGTTTTAGTCGAGATAAGTCAAACTCCTGTATGATTTTATTGATTTTTTTTATCAAATGGTCGAAATGTTTGAAAAATAAAAACAATTGAGGCTACAACTGAATCTGCCTTTGTCCTTTTTTCTCCTTTGGAAGATTTTCTACATGTGTAAACTATCAACAAAAAAACAAAAAAATTTCAACAGATTTGAAGCATTTTACAGATGCATATAAATAATACAAATCATAAATGAAGCTGTCAATAAACTAGAGTACACTGACTACAAATTGGTGATGTGGCCTGCCCTCTAGTGGCATTAGTCTGTATCTGCTTCCCATGGTCTACACAGCATATAAACCATTCAACAATGCACTATGAACTAGCTATGAATTATATCTTCATTTCTACATTCAGTCATTGCTACAATTTGATCACCTTTTTACAAAAGCAACAACTTTGATAACTTTAAAATAACCATCAGGCATTATTACTGTTAACCTAACATCTAATAATCACAAACTGCAAATTTGAACACGGAGAATATAAAGCTAAATAAATTATATTCACTTTAAGGTGGATTTAATGACAATACAACTGATTTGCTAATATGCTGAAATGCTGAGAAACATGAAATAAAAATTGATTGCAAGACTGCAGGAGAGTGAGTACCCTACTTTTTAAATAATCAAACATTAATATAATAGTCATTTTTACTGCCATAAAACTTGTAGCATTTTTTTTTTTTTTACAAAAAGCATCCGCAGAAGTATTTCTTTATCAGTTGTTTTCCCTGCATGAAGCGGAACTGATGTTTGCACGGAACTATTTGACGGTTACACGTCCGTCCGTCCTCTAATGTGTCCTCCGCGGCTGATTATGAGAAGCGCAGAGTGATGCAGGTGATGGAAACTTAATGTCCGTGTCTCGACAGACAGACACTCAGCAGGAGAGACTCAAACAGGTAAAAACAACACAGAGTAATTAATGTGAACATCTGTGTTAGCAAGCAGCGTTTTCGACTATGTCAGCTAATCTATGTCTCTGTTTTTAATCGCAGTGCAGCCAAAATGAACCAGGTAGTTTGACAGTAACGATGATTGTCGAGTCGTATTCTTATCGTTTAGTTAGAGTAACTCTAAAATATGTGAACAGTTGGAGGTTAACAGACGTCAGCTAAGTATCGAGACCTTACAAATAAAGCGTCGCTTAACGTTAAACTATTACATATAAAGGGACTTTCTGTGTAAAATCCCACTTTTCAGAGTGTTATTAATTAGGAAATTATTAATACATGGACATTGCAACTGCTAAATTCGGCAGCTGGTCGAAAGGGAGCTTATTTTTTTTACTGTTCACGTTTCTTCATCTTTCATAACATCATCATCATATGTTTTGTCAGTGTAGTGCAGTGAGAGTGCAGAGAGACCCATTTTAAAGTTAAAGTATTTTTTCGGTATGAAACTTCCTCTGCTTGGCTAAATGAGTGTAATCAGCATATATGGTGAAAATGCTACATTTCACATATTTGCATACTTGTGTAAATTTATCCACAGCACTCAATGAAAATAAAAAAAATTAATATTTTAAATTTAAAAATAAAAAAAACTCAGTTTCATGTAACACTATTGTATTAGATATGTAGATTGAAAACATTTTAACCTGCATTTCTAATGAAAAACGAGTGAATTATCCTCATTGTACCTGATCTGTGAGAGGTTAAGAATGCCATTGCACAAAATATTGATTGTAATGGAAAGAAATGGAGTTAAATATGAGAAATAACATAACAGCAGGGTTAAAGAAGGGGAGATAAATTACTACAGATTATACAGCCTGAGATAAACGTCAATGCAAAGAGGTCTGAAGACGTGCTATAACAGCTGGATGTTTAGTGGTTTATCAGTAACAACAGGTGTTGTTTCCACAGCAGACGCACTGATTCAGCGCCGTGCTTTGGAAGAGAATGGCGTCTCCTTCGCCCCACGACCGCAGCCGAAAAGACGAGGACGAGGACGACCCTGTTGATCGGATGATATCCCGCACTGGCTGTGCAGAGCAACACTACGCGGTGCAGGAGTGCATGGCCGAGCACCAGGACTGGCGCGTGTGCCAGAGCCAAGTCCAGACCTTCAAAGACTGCATGATGAATTTCCAACTCGCCCGCAAAGAACAGCTGATGAAGCAGATGAAGCCAAACTCCAGGGAGTCTGCCCCGAGCTGAACCCACAACACCACACACACACACACTCTCTCACGGACTGGTGTTGAGGAGGAAAGACTGTACCTAATTTAAATGAAAATAAAGAATGAGCAGCTACAAGAAAACCCTGACTTTAGTCTATCAATCAAAGATTTATGTTTTTGCTGCCAAATAACAAGAAATGGAAGTACAGAAATGCCAAGATATGTTTGTGCTCATTTAGAAACAGGTATTTGTTTTTACAGATATTAAACGCCAAAATATATCTGTACAAATCCTGATTGTTTTTTAGCCAAGATACACAACAAAAATAACAATTATGAATTCATTTACATACAAGTCACGCTGTACCTTTACAGAATATCAAAATCAGGAGAAGAAAGCTTATTTTAAGTGCAATTCAGAAAATATACACGCGCACATGGGCTAAATAAATTTATAATGGTATTTCAAATAATATAAGATTCATAAGGACGTAATTTATTAACTATTTTAGATTTAAAAATTAACATACTCAGTGAAATATAAGCCTTTTGTAAAAATAATAATATATATATATATTATAGCATAATAATTGAAGTTAATAAAACTGGAACCCGAGCAGAGAGCCACAGACTGCACTAGAATCATGTCCTGTCAACGTGAAATAAGAAACTGTGAAATGAAAATGTCACACACACACCCCTGGCCTGAAACGGTAAGGCAGTGCACAAATGCCTTAAAATGTCCAGCAGGGGGCGACTCCACTGTTTGAAAAAAGAAGCCAGTTCCTATGTAAGTCAACAGGAAAATGAGCATATTTCTGATTTGAATTCTGACCTCAGTTAACATTCTCATAATTATGGTCTAAATAGTTACTTTCAAGTCTTCTTCAATACAGCACAATGCTCATTTAGTAAACTATGGTCCCATTTAGAGTAAAATAGATGATAAAACAGATTATTCTTTAGGGCTGGCCTACCGAATCACTGACAGCTGTTTCTTCATCTTTAAACTTTCAGTTCATTGTAACAGTTTGGTCTCTCAGAAAAGTCTTGTTTGAATCAGAACTACTTTATTAATCCACAAGGGGGAAATTGCTTTCGTATCAGAGACTCCAGTGCGAGTGGAAGTAACAGGAAGGGGATACAATGAATAGAATAAAGTATAAACAAAGTACAACACACAATACAGTAGACACTGTCCAGTATGGAGTTGGACTTGGCCACAACAGACTCATAAAAAATCCTCAGTATCACATGTTGAAGGACCTCAGCCTCCTCAGCAAAAAGAGACGGCTTTGGCCCTTCTTGTGGATGACCTCAAGATTTCATGTATTAAATATCTGAACTTTTCAGGTCTATATGCATATGTCTTCCCAAAGATTAAGTCGCTGCCTAATCATGTTGAAATGGCTGAATCACTTCAGTGTCAGCTTTACTGTCTAACAAAATAATAAGATTTTCACTTTGAGGGGGGAAATGCTAAATGACCTCTCATTTGAAAAAGTTGGAGCCAGACAAATTGAAACTGGCTTTTTCTCTTGTGGCTCTTTGAAGGTGGTGTTCTTTCAAAGCAGTAATAGCAACAAAATAACAATTATTAATTATTAATTATATTTTGCGAGGAGAACTCCAACACATGGCAGCTGAACTGGGGAGCTATAAGTTAGCCCACACCAGATCACTGCCTCTCACCGTGGGCAACTCCAGACTAGTAGAGAGTCCAGCCTCTCTCAAGGAGTTGGGATCCAGAGCCCAGACTGTGTGTGGAGGTGAGCCCGACTATCTCTAGTCAGTAACACTCCACCTCCCGCACAAGCTCAAGCTCCTTCCTTCCCAGTGAGGTGACATTCCGTGTCCCCATAGCCAGAGTTGTTGTCAAAGGATTGGGTTGTTGGGGCCCCCGCCCACAACCGCCACCCAAATCACAATGCACTGGCCCGTTATGACCCTTTATGCAGGTGGTGAACCCACTTGAAGGGGCGCCTACATTGCTCGTTCGGGCTGAGCCCGGTTGGGTCCCGCAGGCAAAGTCGGGTCTTTGTCTGCCACCTTGGACCTCGGCAAAAGCCGGGTCCAAGGTGGGGCCGCAGTGACACCAATCTAGGCGACGTACACAACTTTGCTGGTTTGTCTCTCATAAGGGGTCTTTGATCCGCTCTTAGTCTGATCCGTCACCTAGGACCTGTTTGCCTTGGGAGTCCCAACCAGGGGCATTAGGCCCCTGAAAACATAGCTCCCAGGATCATTTGGATACTCAAACCCCTTCGCCAAGATAAGGTGGCAGATCAAGAAGGAGGATTCAGACAGTAATGGATTCTCAAAGTGACCCAATTACTAAGGAGACACGAATAATATTAATAACAAAACTACAATGTTATCATTTTACTTGTTAGAGTTTTCTTATTTTGAGTTGTCAGTCTTTTATTAAATTAACCTACTGGCCTACCGGCTATCCTGTAACAATAAAACCCATTCATGACAGGAAATATTAGCAGCTGACCAATTTTATTTATTTGGTTCATGGAGGACATTATGCAAGAGAAAAAGAAAACATGATTACAATGAAATGATACTTAATATAAATATATATTTACAACTGCACTGATTTCATGCGATCAAGTTTAAGTGTACAAATCAACCAGTTATTATATTGTGGAGGGTCCTTCTACATGCACTAACAAAAGATAATTATCATCAGGTGAGAGCAATAGTGCTCTTGTACAGAGCTTAATAAGTCAAATCAAAAACAGCTTCAGCCCAGCTCTCTATGGATCAATTATTTAATGGCTTCAACTTTCTAAGCATCAGTAGGAAGTTTTATCTCTGGAGATCACTGAGGAAAGTATATCTTCCACTTTCTAAGGGTCACACATGCAGCCATCTGCATGCTGCTTCTACATCACTCAGTGTTCATCCAGGTAATCAGATCAGCTTCATTTACTGACTTTTACCTCATTCATAATGTATTTGAAACATGGTTACTTTTACAAGTTATCGTTATTGTGACCATAATATGATGCATATGCAGCCACTAAAGGTCTATGTGTGTAATGTGA
>CAFUXE010000967.1:252491-291834 GCA_903364295.1 Serranus cabrilla
TTCCGTCTCATCTTTACTGTAGAAGAAAATAACAAGATTTTCGTTTTTGAGGGGGGAAAAGCAAAATTACCTCACATTTGAAAAAGTTAGAGCTAGACAAATTGAAACTCGTGGCTTTTCCTCTTGTGGCTATTTGAAGGTGTTGTTCTTTCAATGCAATGATAGCAACAAAATAACAATTATTTTATTCTTAATATGTACAACTGAGACGGTTAGGGTAGTAAACCGTTTGATTGTGAAAGCCAGAGTCATTAAACAACCCTCTCTGATGACGGCATCACAAATTGGACCCATTAGTTTAACAACAAATCCATCCTCAGGGAACAGACACTTTGTGATATGCTGCTATCACACTGCACTGTTTATTTAATTTCTTTAGGTAAAGTTCACAAAATGTCAGACTTGAGTTTTGATGTGTCCTAATGGTCAATCTGTCCACAGGTTGAAATTACAGTATCAAGATCATGTATCGTTAATAAACATATATGATAAACACATTACACTCTCTTGAACTGTTTTTTTGACTCTTTTTCTACTCCGAGATTCTCCCGGGTGACAGAGCTCCTCACTCTTTCTCTAAAGGAGCGCCTGCCACCCTGCTGAGAAAACTCATTTCGGCTGCTTGTATCCGGGATCTTGTTCTTTCGGTCTTGATCCAAAGTTCATGACCATAGGTGAGGGTCGGAACGTAGATTGACCGGTAAATCGAGAGCTTCGCCTTTCGGCTCAGCTCCTTCACCACAACAAATGATACAACCACCACATTACTGCGGCTGCTACACCAATCCGCCCGTCAATCTCAGGTTCCATTCTTCCCTCACTCGTGAACGAGATTCCCAAGACACTTAAACTCCTCCACCTTAGGCAGGAACCCTCCACCAACCTGGAGGGGGCAAGCCACCTTTTTCCGGTGGAGAACCATGGCATTGGACTTCGAGGTGCTGATTCTCATCCCAGCTGCTTCACACTCGGCTGCAAACCAACCCAGTGCATGCTGGGGGTCCTGGCTCGAAGGAGCCAACAGACAACATCATCTGCAAAGAGCAGAGATGAAATCCAGTTGCTCCCGAACCCTTCCAGGCCCTGGTTGTACCTAGAAATTCTGTCCATAAAAATAATGAACAGAACCAGTGACAAAGGGCAGCCCTGCCGGAGTCCAACATGCACTGGGAACAGGTCTGACTTACTGCCGGCAATGCGAGCCAAGCACCTGTTCCGGTCGTACAGGGACCGCATGGCCCTTAGCAGAGGGCCTCCGACCCCATACTCCTGGAGCACCATCCACAGAATGCCACGAGAGACATGGTCGAAAGCCTTCTCCAAGTCCACAAAACACATGTGGAATGATTAGACAAACTCCCATGAACCCTCGAGCACCCTGTGGAGGTTATAGAGCTGGTCCAGTGTTCCCCAGCCAGGACAAAATCAGCATTGTTCCCCCTGAATCCGAGGTTCGACTATTGGCCAAACTGTCTTCTCCAGTACCCTAGAATAGACTTTCCCCGGGAGGCTGAGGAGTGTGATCCCCCAGTGGTTGGAACACATCCTCCTGTCCCCCTTTTTAATAAGAGGGACCACCACCCCGGTCTGCCATTCCAGAGGCACTGTCCCCGACCGCTACGCAATGCTGCAGAGACGTGTCAACCAAGACAGCCCCTCAGCATCCAGAGACTTGAGGTACTCAGGGCAGATCTCATCCATCCCTGGAGCCTTGCCACCGGGCAGCTTTCGTACTACCTAAGTGACTTCGGCTTGGGTGATAAATGATTCAACCTCTGAGTCCCCAGCCTCTGCTTCCTCTAGCATTCCTTCCTCTGCCTGACAATGTCCCCATTCGAGGTCAACAGCTGTCCACCTCCACTGTAAACGGTGTTGGCAGAGCACTGGGATTGCCACTACGACAGGCACCGGAGCTTTACGGCCACAGCTTGGGTCTGCCAAGGCAAGGTTGACACACCATCCTGTCCTTTGTGTCTCAGAAGAAGAACGCTGGAACATGTTCTCAGGTGTTGCCCAAAAGCCCTGGGAGAAGGACACTACACTTGGTGCCAAGACCAGGTGCTGAAGGCGATAGCAGAAGCCATCTTCACCAGCATCAGCCAGAAGAAGCCTCTCCGGCCAGAAAGGCAGGAGATTGCTTTCGCCAGGGCACGGGAGAAGTCTAAGCCCAAGCCAAGGGGGCAGTGGGACTCTTTGGAACCACACGGGACTGGAAAATGAAGGCTCACATGGGGAAGCAGCTCAGATTTCCAGAGCACATCATGGAAACCACCTTGAGACCAGACATAATGCTGTTCTCAGATTCAACAAAACAGGTGGTCCTACTGAAACAGACAATCCCCTGGGAGGAGTGAATGGAAGAGGCCAATGAGAGTAAGCAGGCCAAGTATGACAACTTAGTGGAGGATTGCCGCGGACAGGGGTGGCGCGCCTGTGTGTGCAAATCGAGGAGGGCTGTAGACTCTTTGCAGCACGGTCTCTCTGCGAAAGCATACAGCCTGCTTGGCATCACAGGTGCACGCCATAGCAAGGCTATCAAAACCACCACAGAGGCAGCTGAGAAGGCCTCTAGATAGCTGTGCATCAGGACGAGCGATCCGTGGGTACATGCTCCTAAGACAGAAGTCGGGACTTGATCAATACCGGCTGGGTCGCCTAGGTGAGGGTGTATGATGTTGGAAGACCAGAAACACCCGATGACAGCAGGTTCAGTCACTGATGATGTGTCTAAGTGCATAAATAGATGTATATTTAACTGGAAAAGAAACATCGTGAAGTGCACTGTTTACTGCATACAAATGTTGGGAAAGTCAGTGACATGCATTCAAAACCATGAATACATCTAAAAACCCACCACGATTACAATAAAATGACACTTGATATATATACATATATATATATATATATATATACACGTATATATATTTACAACTGCTCTGATTTCATGCGATTAAGTTTAAGTGTACAAATCAACCAGTTATTATATTGTGGAGGGTCCTTCTACATGTACTAACAAAAGATAATTATCATCAGGTGAGAGCAATAGTGCTCTTGTACAGAGCTTAATATGTCAAATCAAAAACAGCTTCAGCCCAGCTCTCCATGGATCAATTATTTAATGGCTTCAACTTTCTAAGCATCAGTAGGATGATTTATCTCTGGAGATCACTGAAGAAAGTATATCTTCCGTCACACATGCAGCCATCTGCATGCTGCTTCTACACCACTCAGTGTTCATCCAGGTAATCAGATAAGCTTCATTTACTGAATGGTTACTTTTAAAAGTAATCATTAGTGAGACATTAATATGATGCCTATGTAGCCACTAAAGGTCTATGTGTGTAATGTGATATCATTTCTGTCTTAGTCAGACTGGAGAGTTTTTAAACAGGTCGTCCTCCAACAGAGCAGCTATGTCTTCTCTCAGGACTGTTTTAAATGAGTCTGTCATCATTCATCCTCCAGGCTTCTACCTCATCGCATTTACGACACTTCCATATATCAGCATCTACTTCATCTTTCTCGCATTTGTCTATGTGATTACAGTGCTGTTCAACAGTTTGGTGATATATATTATTTTCCTTGATCAGCGTCTACACACTCCAAAATATCTGGCTGTTATCAACCTTGCAGTAGTTGATATAATCTTCAGCACCAGCACTATTCCTGGTATGTTAAAGGCATTCCTCTTTAAAGAAAATTTCATTCAATTCAACTTGTGCTTGGTGCAAATGTTTGTCTATTATACGTTTTTGACTTTGGAGTCAATTGCACTTGCTATTCTTGCCTATGACAGGTTGATTGCAATTTGTTTTCCTCTGCATCACAACTCGATCAACACACTGCGGAACATGTCTTGTATTATTGGCCTCACTTGGTCTTTTGCTCTGGTAATCGTTGCATTTTCAACAGGTATCATAACTCGACTGTCTTTTTGCAATTCTGTCAGAGTGCTGGGCTATTTATGTGGCCATCCAGGTGTGTCTAGACTCGCCTGTAATGATAACACACTGCATTTAAATCTTGGCCTGTATCTTGTTTTATTGCTCCTTTTAGGACCTTTTATTTTTATTGTTCTGTCTTATATGAGCATCTTGATGACTGTGTTCAGGATGAAATCTGTAGACAGTCGAGTGAAAGCTTTGACCACTTGTGTTGAGCATTTCATCCTTGTTACTGTATTTTATGCTCCTCTTATTACCATTTTTATTATCAACTTTTATGTGCAAGTTGACCCAGACATGCGTGTGCTGAGCTACTCTCTGGCTGCTTGCATCCCACCCTGCATCAATCCTATAATATATTCTTTGAAAACAAAAGAGATAAAAATCAGAGCACTGACACTGATTAGAAAAACTAGAATTAGCACAGACCAATGTAAGAGCAAACCTCAGAGCTGTTAAAATGTTTCAGTAGAAGGTTAATAAGCAAAGAGTAAAGGCTCTTTTAAAAGTCCTGATTTTGCAGAATAAAAATAAGAATTTTGAAATACCAGAGAGCTGGCACTGCTCAGAGTGACAACAAAATGGGACACAATTTTGCAATTTTCTAAGATTTCAGGATAAAATATCCGATCATGAAAAAGCTTTTTACAATATGGTCATACATAATGTATTTACTTAAAACAACTTTCAAGCTTTTCTATTTCTTACCTTTTTAAGATTTCATGTATTAAATATCTGAACTTTTCAGGTCTCTATGCATATTTCTTCCCAAAGATGAAATTCCTGGCTAATCATTTTAAAGGGCTGAATCAATTCAGTGCCAGCTTTACTGTAGAAGAAAATAACAAGATTTTCACTTTAAGGGGTGAAATGCTAAATTACCACTCATTTGAAAAAGTTAGAGCTAGACAAATTGAAACTCGTGGCTTTTACTCTTGTGGCTATTTGAAGGTTTTGTTCTTTCAATGCAATGATAGCAACAAAATAACAATTATTTGTATTCTTAATACGTACAACTGAGATGGTAAGGGTAGTAAACCGTTTGATTGTGAAAGCCAGAGTCATTAACCAACCCTCTCTGATGACGGCATCACAAATTGGACCCATTAGTTTAACAACAAATCCATCCTCAGGGAACAGACACTTTGTGATATGCTGCTATCACACTGCACTGTTTATTTAATTTCTTTAGGTAAAGTTCACAAAATGTCAGACTTGAGTTTTGATGTGCCCTAATGGTCAATCTGTCCACAGGTTGAAGTTACAGTATCAAGAACATGTATCATTAATAAACATATATGATAAACATATTAGACTCTGTTGAACTGTTTTTGTCATCCATGACTGAACAAAGCGCAACACATTGACACTTGCTGCATTAACATGTTTCTTTGGTGCCACCTACAGGAAATAACAGCACATTGTAACTTTTCTACACGGAGCTGCAGACAACTGGATTTACTGTAACACCATGACCCTATTCTTGATAAGAAATACTATTAGCTGCTGATCTATTTTATTTAAGTTAATTTTAATTGCTTCCCGTATTACAGTGTACAACAGATGAGTCATCAGAGTTCATTGTTTACTTTGTGCATACAAATGTTCGGAAAGTCAGTGACAGTCAAAACCTTAGACACATCTAAATAAGCAACACTATAACAAAAAAATAATAATAATTCATATAAATGTTATATATAAACAACCCCTCAGAGTTTCATGAGACCAAGTTTAAGTGTACAAATCAACCAGTTATTATATTGTGGAGGGTCCTTCTACATGTACTAACAAAAGATAATTATCATCAGGGGAGAGCAATAGTGCTCTTGTACAGAGCTTAATAAGTCAAATCAAAAACAGCTTCAGCCCAGCTCTCCATGGATCAATTATTTAAGGGCTTCAACTTTCTAAGCATCAGTAGGAAGTTTTATCTCTGGAGATCACTGAGGAAAGTATATCTTCCACTTTCTAAGGGTCACACATGCAGCCATCTGCATACTGCTTCTACATCACTCAGTGTTCATCCAGGTAATCAGATCAGCTTCATTTACTGACTTTTACCTCATTCATAATGTATTTGAAACATGGTTACTTTTAAAAGTAATCATTATTGTGACATTAATATGATGCCTATGTAGCCACTAAAGGTCTATGTGTGTAATGTGATATCATTTCTGTCTTTGTCAGACTGGAGAGTTTTTCAACAGGCCGTCCTCCAACAGAGCAGCTATGTCTTCTCTCAGGACTGTTTTAAATGAGTCTGTCATCATTCATCCTCCAGGCTTCTACCTCATCGCATTTACGACACTTCCATATATCAGCATCTACTTCATCTTTCTAGCATTTGTCTATGTGGTTACAGTGCTGTTCAACAGTTTGGTGATATATGTAATTGTCTTTGATCAGCGTCTACACACTCCAAAATATCTGGCTGTTATCAACCTTGCAGTAGTTGATATAATCTTGAGCACCAGCTCTATTCCCGGTATGTTAAAGGCATTCCTCTTTAAGGACAATTTCATTCAATTCAACTTGTGCTTGGTACAAATGTTTTTCTATTATTCTTTTGGGACTTTGGAGTCATTTGCACTTGCTGTTCTTGCCTATGACAGGTTGATTGCAATCTGTTTCCCTCTGCGTCACAACTTGATCAACACACTGCGGAGCATGTCTTGTATTATCAGCCTCACTTGGTCTTTTGCTCTGGGAATCATTACGTTTTCAACAGGTATCATAACTCGACTGTCTTTTTGCAATTCTGTCAGAGTGCTTAGCTTTATCTGTAGCTATGAAGCTGTGTATAAACTTGCATGTAATGATAACACTCTACATTTGTATGTTACCCTGTTGCTTACTTTCTTATTCCTCGCAGGACCTTTTACTTTTATTATTCTGTCTTATATGACCATCTTGGTGACTGTGTTCAGGATGAAATCTGTAGACAGCCGAGTGAAAGCTTTGACCACTTGTGTTGAGCATTTCATCCTTGTTGCTGTATTTTACATTCCTTTCATTTGCATCTTTATTATTGGGTTATATGTGCAACTTGACCCAGACCTGCGTGTGCTGGGCAACTCCATAGCTGCTTACATCCCACCCTGCATCAATCCTATAATATATTCTTTGAAAACAAAGGAGATAAAAATCAGAGTGCTGGCAATGGTTGGAAAAACTAAAATTGGCACAGACCGATGTAAGAGCAAATCTCAGAGCTGTTAAAAGGTTGGAGTAGAAGGATAAAAAATCAAGAGTCAGGATTCTTTGTAATGTCCTGTTTTTGCATATTAAAGAAATTATAACTTTGGAATACCAGAGAGCTGGCACTGGCCAGAAAATAAAATGAACGAGACACAATATTGCAAATTAGGAAGATTTCTTAATACAATATGCGATCATAAAAAGAGATTTTACAAATAAATCGTACATAAAATATATACATAAAACAATTTAAGCTTTTCTTTTTCTTGTCTTTTCAAGATCACATGTATCTGCACTGTTCAAGTCTTAATGCATATTTCTGCCCGAAGATTAAAATCCTGCCTGATCCTGTTTACAGGGCTGTATCAATTCAGCTTTACTGTTTCATAAAATAATACAGCAAGATGTTCACTTTTGTCTGGAAAATCTAAAACGATCTCTTATTTGAAAAAGTTAGAGCTAGCCAAACTAAAACTCCTGGCTTTTTTCTTGTGGCTCTTTGAAGGGAGTGAACATTCAATAGAATAATAGCTACATAAAAACAATTGGTTTTATTCTTAATAGGTACAACTGAGATTAATTAGGGAAGTAAAAGGTTTAGTTGTGAAAGCCAGAGTCATTAACCACAAATTGGACCCATCAGATTCATGTTGTTTTGGCTTACTGTGGCCTGTCTAATTACAAATCCATCCTCAGGGAACAAACACTTTGCAATATGCTGCTATCACACTGCACTGTTTATTTAATTTCTTTAAGGAAATTTGATAAATGTCAAACTTGAGTTTTAATGTACCTAATGGTCAGTCTTTACACAGGTTGAGATTACAGTTTTAAAATCATGTCTTGTTAATAAACATATATGATAAACATATTAGACTCTGTTGAACTGTTTTTTTTTCATGACTGTACAAAGAATAACACATTGAAAATTGATGCATTAACATGTTTTTGTGGTGCCACATAATGGAAATGACACCACATCAAAACTGCAAACAATGAACCTCCAGTGTGTAGTGTTGGATGTGGTTTTATAATAGTAAAAGCAATAAACTGATTGTGTGATAGTGCATAATTGGAATTTTCGGGGGGGATGTATAGAATGTAAATGTTCAAGTGAGATTTGGAAAGAGAGGTTTGAACAAGTATTTAGGGACAGAGCACCGATGGTGCGAGGACCCTATTGAAACCCTTGGAATTATTATTTTATAAGATGAAGTGCCTTTTGGGGGGCTTTTTTCATATTCACAAACTCACCAAACTTGGAATATATGTCAAACCTGGTGAAAATGTACATATTCTACTGTTCGCAGGAATGGGCGTGGCAAAATAGCCCAGTAGCATCCCCTAGAAAGTTAAAATGGAGCGGGCCCTATGGGAACATTCACGTAAATGAATGAAATTTGGTACAGAGATGTATCATGGGGAGGCGCACCAAAAAGCCTCTTGGAGCCATACCCCAAACCCAACAGGAAGTTGTCCATCTTGGAACGAATATCGCGTTTTAGGCCAGTTTTTGCCATTTACACGGCTCATACTTTAACAAACTCCTCGTAGGGATTTAAACCGATTGGGTTCATACTTGGTCAGTACCATCATAAGCCCTTTGGGATCAAAAGTTACTAAATGCTTTAATGGTCATCGCAATATGTGGGCGCGGCGTGGCAGCAAAAAATGGCGTTATGTAATAAAACACAAGTTTGCTATAACTAAACCATACTTTGTCTGATCTGGTCCAAACTTCTCATGCTTCATAAGACTCCAGTCCTGAACAGGTATGCATAACAATATTTCAAAAAGCCCGCCCCTTATGCTTTAACCACTCCCCCTTTCATAGAAATGACCACGTTAAATACCTTAACGAACTTCTCCTACAGATTTAATCCGGTTGACTTCAGACTTGGTCTGTACCATCATAAGGCCTTTGGGATCAAAAGTTTTTAAAAGCTTTACCGACCATCACACTATGTGGGTGCGACACAGCAGCGAAATATGCCATTTTTCTATTAAACACAAGACTGTATAACTTCACCATACGTTGCCTGATCTGCCTCAAACTTGTCAAGCTTGATGAGGGTCCAGCCCTGACCACATCGACAAAACAATATATCATAATGACTGATAAACATAAATAAACCGATTGTCGTAGACACTTGTATGAAGTATCGGTGTACTCTGCAGAGTCCCAGTTTAATGACTGATTGATCACCCTGCCCCTTTTCATTAGCCACGCCTCTTTTCTATAATTAATGAACTGTTTGTCGTAGAGTCTTGTATAAGGTGTCAGCGTACTCAGCAGCGACTACCTAATTTGTAAGTTATGTTTGCTCCTCCCATTTATGTAAGCCACACCCATTTTCAATAAGTAATGAACCGTTTGTTGTTCAGTCTTGTGAGGTGTCGTTGCAATCACCAGAGAATTCCTAATTCATGAGTTGTTTGCTCTGCCCCTTACGCTTTAACCACGCCCCTTTTCCAAAACTTCTTAACCGTTTGGCAGACAGTCTTGAGTGACGTACCGTTGCACTCAGCAGAGACTGCCTAATTCGTCAGAATATTTGCTCCACCTATTTACGCTAGCCATGCCCCCTTTCGTAACTCATCGCCCATTTGTCCTACACTCGTTTCAGAGGTATCGTAGCAGTTGCCAAAGAGTTTCTATTTCATTGGAGTTGTCTTGCCCTGCCCTCTTATCTTGGCCCCCTTTCATAACTATTGACCTCTTTGTCAAAGGTTATTTGTGGAGGTGGCTGAGGATCGCAAGACCTGGTATGGCCGGCTCCCCCGACTGCTCCATTCTGTTTCGGCCCATTCATCGCTGCTTGCAGCTTTAATTTTGTTCTTGTTTTATCCCAGCTATCAAAAAGCCTTGAGGGTTTTGGCTGTTAAAAGTTACAATCAGACAGTTCATGAGTCTACAAGATACTATTATTTCAGAGACACAATAACTTCCCGGAGGACATTGTGCATAATTTTTCTGGATTATATGGTCTTGAATTATGGCCAAAAGCATTTCGGTCAGAGTCAACTGAACATTTTACCTCCCAAATCAAGTCAGTTCATCATTGATTCAAGTGGGCATTTATTCCAAATATGAATAAATTGCTGTGTTCACAAGAATGGGACAGACAGACAAAGAAGAAGACTAAATGTCGCTGACATGAATGCATAGAAATTCACTGGTGATGGCGTTGCAAATTGGGCTCATTAGAACTATTTTGTTTTAACTCCTCCTGGCTTGTTTTAATGATGAATGCATCCTCAGGGAACATTAGGCAAAAGAGAGGATGTCAACTTGCACTGTTAACTTTGTGCATTGAAGCGTTCTCACAACTTGGGAAAGTCAAAACCATGTTTACATATAAGTAAGCAACATGCTGACAAAAAAAAAGATTAATATAAATATAATTTATTGAGAGCTCCTCTGAGATCATGCAACCAAGTTTGTGTGTTAATCAACCAGTGATTGAACTGTGGAGGGTCCTTCTTCCCTTGCAAAAGATAATTATCATCAGGTGAGAGCAATAGTGCTCTTGTACAGAGCTTAATAAGTCAAATCAAAAACAGCTTCAGCCCAGCTCTCCATGGATCAATTATTTAATGGCTTCAACTTTCTAAGCATCAGTAGGAAGTTTTATCTCTGGAGATCATTGAGGAAAGTATATCTTCCACTTTCTAAGGGTCACACATGCAGCCATCTGCATGCTGCTTCTACATCACTCAGTGTTCATCCAGGTAATCAGATCAGCTTCATTTACTGACTTTTACCTCATTCATAATGTATTTGAAACATGGTTACTTTTACAAGTTATCGTTATTGTGACATTAATATGATGCCTATGCAGCCACTAAAGGTCTATGTGTGTAATGTGATATCATTTCTCTCTTAGTCAGACTGAAGAGCTATTAAACAGGCCGTCCTCCAACAGAGCAGCTATGTCTTCTCTCAGGACTGTTTTAAATGAGTCTGTCATCATTCATCCTCCAGGCTTCTACCTCATCGCATTTACGACACTTCCATATATCAACATCTACTTCATCTTTCTAGCATTTGTCTATGTGGTTACAGTGCTGTTCAACAGTTTAGTGATATATGTTATTGTCTTTGATCAGCGTCTACACACTCCAAAATATCTGGCTGTTATCAACCTTGCAGTAGTTGATATAATCTTGAGCACCAGCACTATTCCTTGTATGTTAAAGGCATTCCTCTTTAAGGACAATTTCATTCCATTCAACTTGTGCTTGGTACAAATGTTTTCCTACTATACTTTTGGGACTTTGGAGTCATTTGCACTTGCTGTTCTTGCCTATGACAGGTTGATTGCAATCTGTTTCCCTCTGCGTCACAACTCGATCAACACACTGCGGAGCATGTCTTATATTATCGGCATCACTTGGTCTTTTGCTCTGGGAATCATTGCGTTTTCAACAGGTATCATAACTCGACTGTCTTTTTGCAATTCTGTCAGAGTGCTTGGCTATTTCTGTGGCTTTGTAGCTGTGTATAAACTTGCATGTAATGATAACACACTGCATTCATATCTTGGCCTGTATCTTGTTTTCTTGCTCCTTTTAGGACCTTTTACTTTTATTGTTCTGTCTTATATGAGCATCTTGGTGACTGTGTTCAGGATGAAATCTGTAGACAGTCGAGTGAAAGCTTTGACCACTTGTGTTGAGCATTTCATCCTTGTTGCTGTATTTTATATTCCTCTCATTGCCATATATATTATCAACTTTTATGTGCAAGTTGACCCAGACCTGCGTGTGCTGGGCAACTCCATAGCTGCTTGTATCCCACCCTGCATCAATCCTATAATATATTCTTTGAAAACAAAAGAGATAAAAATCAGAGCACTGACACTGATTAGAAAAACTAGAATTGGCACAGACCAATGTAAGAGCAAACCTGAGAGCTGTTAAAATGTTTCAGTAGAAGGTTAATCAGCAAAGAGTAAAAGGCTCTTTTAAAAGTCCTATTTTGCAGTTAAAAAATTAGAATTTTGGAATACCAGAGAACTGGCACTGCTCAGAAGAACAAAATGGGACACAATATAGCCTTTTCCTTAGATTTCTTTGTAAATTATCCAATCATGACAGGGGATTCTACAAATAAGTCGTACATAAAATATTTACTTAAAACAATTTCCCAGCTTTTCTATTTCTTGCCTTTTTAAGATTTCATGCATTAAATATCTGAACTTTTCAGGTCTCTATGCATATTTATTTCCAAAGATGAAATCCCTGCTTTATCATATTTAAGGGGCTGAATCAATTCTGTGTCAGCTTTACTGTTTGAGAAAATAACAAGATTTTCACTTTGTGGGGAGAAATGCAACATGACCTCTCATTTGAAAAAGTTGGAGCTCGACAAATTGAAGCTCCTAGCTTTTTTTCTTGTGGCTTGTTGAACATGGAGTCCTTTCAATGAAATAATAGCTACATAATAACAAGTATTTTCTTTGTAATATGTACAGTTGAGATGAATTAGGCAAGGAAAATGTTTAGTTGTGAAAGCCAGAGTCATTAACCAACCCTCCCTGATGACGGCATCACAAATTGGACCCATTAGTTTAACAACAAATCCATCCTCAGGGAACAGACACTTTGCAATATGCTGCTATCACACTGCACTGTTTATGCCAATTACTCAAGAAAAGTTCACAAATTGTCGGACTTGAGTTTTAATGTGTCCTAATGGTCACTCGTTACGGTTATACTTTAAAGATCATGTATCGTTAATAAACATTATATGATAAACATGTTAGACTCTGTTGCTCTGTTTTTGTGATTCATGACTGAACAAAGTGCAGAACAGTGACACTTGCTGCATTAACATGTTTTCTGGCGCCACCTAGAGGACATGCCGCAGTATAACTGCAAACAATGAGCCTCCAATGTGTAGCACTGGTTCATTCATCTTCAGTAACCACTTATCCGGGTTAACCTGGGTTGCAGGGGACTAGAGCCGATCCCAGCTGCATTGGGCGAGAGGCGGGTTACACCCTGGATAGGACGCCAGTCTATTGCAGGGCTGACACATGTAGAATATCGAACTGGCAACCCCCTTGCTGTGAGGCAAGAGTCCTAACCACTACACCACCGGTTATAATTGTAAAAGCAACAAAGAATTTGATTGTCTGGTGGTTGAAAACTAGATTTTTCGAAGGAATGCATGGAATGTTAATATTCATTGTGGGCTTGGTTTTTACTTTATTGGAGCTGTCATAATGCTTTCAGGCTCGTAGATTTTTAAAGTTGCACTCAGACAGTAAATATGTCGACAAGTGACTCCATTATTACAGAGACAAAAAAACTAGTAGTCACTTTACTACAATGTTATCATTCTACTTATAATCAAACTTTGCTTATTTTGAATTATTGTCAGTCTTTTTCAAACTTTTCCGACTGGCCGACCTTCTCACTGTAACACCATGACCCTGTTCATAAAAGGAAAAAATATAAGCAGCTGACCTATTTTATTTGATGTTAATAACTTCCCGGAGGACATTATGCAACATAAGAGTCATCAGAGAGCATTGTTTACTTTGTGCATACAAATAATTGGAAAGTCAGTCAAAACCTCAAGTACGCCTAAATAAGCAACACGATTACAAAAAAAACATAATTCATATAAATGTTATATATTTACAACCCCTCCGAGTTTCATGCGAAGATTATGAAGATTAAATGTTCAAATCAACCAGTAATTGGACTGTGGAGGGTCGTTCTTCAGTTACTCGCAAAAGATAATTATCATCAGGTGAGAGCAATAGTGCTCTTGTACAGAGCTTAATAAGTCAAATCAAAAACAGCTTCAGCCCAGCTCTCCATGGATCAATTATTTAATGGCTTCAACTTTCTAAGCATCAGTAGGAAGTTTTATCTCTGGAGATCACTGAGGAAAGTATATCTTCCACTTTCTAAGGGTCACACATGCAGCCATCTGCATGCTGCTTCTACATCACTCAGTGTTCATCCAGGTAATCAGATCAGCTTCATTTACTGACTTTAACCTCATTCATTAAATAATTGAAACATGGTTACTTTTAAGAGTAATCGTTATTGTGACATTGAAATAATGCAAATGCAGCCACTAAAGGTCTATGTGTGTAATGTGATATCATTTCTGTCTTTGTCAGACAGGAGTTTTAAACAGGCCGTCCTCCAACAGAGCAGCTATGTCTTCTCTCAGGACTGTTTTAAATGAGTCTGTCATCATTCATCCTCCAGGCTTCTACCTCATCGCATTTACGACACTTCCATACATCAACATCTACTTCATCTTTCTAGCATTTGTCTATGTGGTTACAGTGCTGTTCAACAGTTTGGTGATATATGTAATTGTCTTTGATCAGCGTCTACACACTCCAAAATATCTGGCTGTTATCAACCTTGCAGTAGTTGATATAATCTTCAACACGAGCATCATTCCTGGTATGTTAAAGGCATTCCTCTTTAAGGACAATTTCATTCCATTCAACTTGTGCTTGGTACAAATGTTTTTCAACTATACTTTTGGAATACTGGAGTCATTTGCACTTGCTATTCTTGCCTATGACAGGTTGATTGCAATCTGTTTCCCTCTGCGTCACAACTCGATAAACACACTGCAGAGCATGTCTTGTATTATCGGCATCACTTGGTCTTTTGCTCTGGGAATCATTGCGTTCTCAACAGGTATCATAACTCGACTGTCTTTTTGCAATTCTGTCAGAGTGCTTGGCTTTTTCTGTGGCTTTGCAGTTGTGTCTAGACTTGCCTGTAATGATAACACAATGCAGTTATATCTTGCCCTATATATTGTTTTCTTGTTCCTTTTAGGACCTTTGACTTTTATTATTCTGTCTTATATGAGCATCTTAGGGACTGTGTTCAGGATGAAATCTGTAGACAGTCGAGTGAAAGCTTTGACCACTTGTGTTGAGCATTTTATCCTTGTTGCTGTATTTTACGCTCCTCTTATTACCATTTTTATTATCGACTTTTATGTGCAAGTTGACCCAGACCTGCGTGTGCTGAGCAACTCTCTGGCTGCTTGCATCCCACCCTGCATCAATCCAATTGTATATTCTTTGAAAACAAAAGAGATAAAAATCAGAGCACTGACACTGGTTAGAAAAACTCAAATTGGTACAGACCAACGTAAAAGAAAACTTCAGAGTTGTTAAAAAATTTTAGTCGAAGGTTAAAAATTGAGTGAAGTCTATTTGCAAAGTCCTGATTTGAAGGAAAAAAAGTAATTTTGGATATTAGAGAGTTGACACTGGTCAGAAAAATAAGAAATTGAGACACAATATTGCAATTTCCTATGGTTTCAGTACTTTCAAAGCTTTCCAAATACAACACCTCATCATAAAAAGGACTTTCACAAATAATTCATACATAATAATTCAAAAAGTTTTAAAGCGTTTCCTTTTCTTTGCAACTTTTTAAGATTTCATGCATTACATATCTCCACATTTCAGGCAATTATGCATATCTCTTTACAAGGATTATTATCCTGTTTTAATGGCTACATTAATTCAGTATCAGCCTCACTGTTTGAGAAAACAGTTGAGCCAAGGTGAAACTCCTGGTTTTTCTCTTGTGGCTCTTTGTAGGTTGTGTCCTTTCAATGCAATAACAACTTCATAAAAATAATATTAGTCTTAAAATGTACAGCTGAGATGGTAAGGGTAGTAAAAGGTTTGATTGTGAAAGCCAGAGTCATTAACCAACCCTCTCTGATGACGGCATCACAAATTGGACCCATTAGTTTAACAACAAATCCATCCTCAGGGAACAGACACTTTGTGATATGCTGCTATCACACTGCACTGTTTATTTCATTTCTTTAGGTAAAGTTCACAAAAAGTCAGGCTTAAGTTTTGTTGTGTCCTAATGGTCAATCTTTATGCTGGTTACGGTTATACTTTAAAGATCATGTATCGTTAATAAACATATATGATAAACATGTTAGACTCTGTTGAACTGTTTTTGTGATTCATGACTGAACAAAGTGCAGAACATTGACACTTGCTGCATTAACATGTTTTCTGGTGCCACCAAGAGGACATGCCACAGTATAACTGCAAACAATGAGCCTCCAATGTGTAGCACTGGTTATAATAGTGTAAGCAACCAAGAATTTTGATTGTGTGGTGGTGGAAAACTTTATTTTTCAGAGGAATGCATGGAACGTGAATATTCATGTTGGACATGGTTTTTTACTTTAATTGGAGCTGTCATAATGCCTTCAGGCTCGTAGATTTTTAAAGTTGCACTCCGACAGTAAATACGTCGACAAGTGACTCCATTATTACGGAGACATGAAAACTAGTAGTTGCTATACTACAATGTTATCATTTATACTTCTAATCAAAGTTTGCTTATTTTGAATTATTGTCAGTCTTTTTCAGACTTTTCAGACTGACCGACCTGCTCACTGTAACACCATGACCCTGTTCACGATAGGAAATAATATTAGCAGCTGACCTATGTAATTCTATTTCCTTTTAATAAAGGAATTATCAGACTACGTCACTACATATGTATCCCCGCTCGACTGCGCATATCGGCTGCAGAAAGAAACCAATCAGCGACCATGTCTTGTTGTGCCGTTGGTTGCAAAAACCATTTCAATAGCATCAGTGCTGCAGCATATCTACAGCATGACCCCATGCTGAGAGAAAAAAACATTGGTATTTATTTTGAGTAATATAATATGTTAGACTACTTGGTTTGAATAGTGATAACGCTTGATATGCCCACAGGCACAGCTGCATCGTTGCAGCAAATTAGTTGTAAAATGTTTACCACAATAACGACAGTGGTTAAAGACGAGGTTACATAGCAGTGGACAGAGAAGCTAAACTTTTATTGATCCCACAGTGGGACAGTTTTATCGTTACAGCAGCTCAAATAGACATTGATATGAGAGGGGAAAATGCAAAAAAAAGTATACAACAAGCACAAAGGAAGCCAAGATTATTTTGTAACGTTATATTATTCTAAATCACAAACCCAGCCATGTAGGTGCAGTTGGCGATCAGGATGCAGTTGTTTTTCTTGTTCACACTTTAAAAAGGCAGCATTAGTGTAGCCACAATATTACAATTCACCATGGGAACAGGTAAACAAAAGGCAGCGCCTCCATGTTAATCTAGCGGACAGAGATTTATGAATGCAGGCAATATGGACTGTATGTATCTTTATGACAGTCAAAACCTTAAATAAATCAACAAAAAGCAACACAATGGCAAAAATATCATAATTCATATAAATGCTATATAATTACAACCCCTTTGAGTTTAAGTGTGTAAATCAACCAGTAATTAGACTGTGGAGGTTCCTTCTTCAGTTACTCGCAAAAGATCATTCTCCATGGATCAATTATTTAATGGCTTCAACTTTCTAAGCATCAGTAGGAAGTTTTATCTCTGGAGATCACTGAGGAAAGTATATCTTCCACTTTCTAAGGGTCACACATGCAGCCATCTGCATGCTGCTTCTACATCACTCAGTGTTCATCCAGGTAATCAGATCAGCTTCATTTACTGACTTTTACCTCATTCATAATGTATTTGAAACACGGTTACTTTTAAAAGTAATCATTATTGTGACATTAATATGATGCATATGCAGCCACTAAAGGTCTATGTGTGTAATGTGATATCATTTCTGTCTTTGTCAGACTGGAGAATTTTTAAACAGGTCGTCCTCCAACAGAGCAGCTATGTCTTCTCTCAGGACTGTTTTAAATGAGTCTGTCATCATTCATCCTCCAGGCTTCTACCTCATCGCATTTACAACACTTCCATACATCAACATCTACTTCATCTTTCTAGCATTTGTCTATGTGGTTACAGTGCTGTTCAACAGTTTGGTGATATATGTTATTGTCATTGATCAGCGTCTACACACTCCAAAATTTCTGGCTGTTATCAACCTTGCAGTAGTTGATATAATCTTCAGCACCAGCAATATTCCCGGTATGTTAAAGGCATTCCTCTTTAAGGACAATTTCATTCCATTCAACTTGTGCTTGGTACAAATGTTTTTCTATTATATGTTTGGGACTTTGGAGTCATTTGCACTTGCTATTCTTGCCTATGACAGGTTGATTGCAATCTGTTTCCCTCTGCGTCACAACTTGATCAACACACTGCGGAGCATGTCTTGTATTATCGGCCTCACTTGGTCTTTTGCTCTGGGAATCATTGCGTTCTTCACAGGTATCATAACTCAACTTTCTTTTTGCAATTCTGTCAGAGCGTTTGGCTATTTATGTGGCTTTGGAGCTGTGTCCAAACTTGCCTGCAATGATTTTGCAATGAAAACATTTCTTGCCCTGTTGCTTACTTTCTTGCTTCTTGGAGGACCTTTTACTTTTATTGTTCTGTCTTATATGAGCATCTTGGTGACTGTGTTCAGGATGAAATCTGTAGACAGCCGAGTGAAAGCTTTGACCACTTGTGTTGAGCATTTCATCCTTGTTGCTGTATATTTCATTCCTCTCATTGTCATATTCATTATCCCGGCCTATCTATCACTTGACCCAGACCTGCGTGTGGTGAGCATATCGCTGGCCTCCTGCATCCCACCCTGCATCAATCCTATACTATATTCTTTGAAAACAAAAGGCATAAAAATCAGAGCACTGGCATTGGTAAGAAAAACTAGAATAGGCACACGCCAATGCAAGAGCAAACCTCGTAGTTAATATTTCTGAGCAGATAGTTAAAAAAAGTCAAAGATATCTGAATAAAACAACCAATCATAAAAAGGCCTGTCACAGATAAGTCATACATAAAATATGGACCATATTACACACAACATTTTTGTTTTTGTTGTTTTTGCCTTTTTAAGATGTCAAGCATTAAATATCTGCACTGTTCTGGCTGTTATGCATATTTCTTTTCAATGGTTAAAATCCTGTCTCATCATGTTTAAATGGCTGCATCAACTCAGTGTCAGCTTTACTGCTTGAGAAAATAATATAGTAATAATATAAGGAGATGTTCACTTTTGAGGATTAAAAATGCAAAAGGACTTGCTATTTAAAAAAGATGGAGCTAGCCAAGTTGAAACTATACTGGTGCACTTTCAATTCAATAACAGCTACAGAAAAACAACCGTTTTTATTCTTAATAGGTACAACTGAGATTAATTAGTGTAGTAAAAGGTTTGGTTGTTAAAGCCAAAGTCATTAACCCCCACTGTCTGCAGATGGCACCCATTAGAATTATGTGTGGTCTGTGGCGTTAGTTTATTATAGTATTATAGTTAAAGCAAATAGTTGTTTGATTTTGTGGCGTTGCAAGTCTTTAATTGTTGGTGAAATGCATGGAACTCAAGATCTTCAGGCTTGTGGATGATTAAAATTGCACTTGGACAGTAAATATGTCTGCCACTCATATTGGTAGTAACTACACCACAATATAATTGTCCTACTTTTGCTTAAAGTTTGCTTATTCTTGTCAGATTTTTCAGACTTTACCTTCTAGACAACCTGTCTTACTGTAACACCATGACACTGTTCCTTATATGTAAATAATATTAGCATCTTTTTTATTTCATTTACTTTAAATCGCTTCCAGTTTACTGTCAATGTTGTGAAAACTACTTTACTGACTGAAGAGGAGAAGCTAATCATTTATAAACAGAATGTGAGTTTATAATTACTATGACACAGATCACAGCATAACTTCTGAAAATGTATGCAATACAAATCATCTTGTTCTCAACACCAGATCAGGAAGTGGCAGAATATGCCATTCAGCTGGCCTTTTATTTCCTCGCGATGCCTCCTATAAAACAGGAGAGGATGTTTCTCTATGCTGATTTCATTGCTTTTATGCTTTGTATGTTTTCTATGTTTGATGTAAAGCACTTTGAATGCCTTGCTGTTGAATTGTGCCATACAAATAAAATTGCCTTGCCTTACCTTGCCTGAATTTGAATATAGCAGACGATTGAGCCCTGAGTGGTTATCCACAACTCCAGAGTTGGACTTAAAATTAAATAAAAAAGAATGGGATAATATGCTAATCCTTTGTTACATTTATTTGTTTTACATACATTATACATACATTTATTATATCTGATTTGGCAAATCCGTACAAAGAAAGTTTAGGATTTATTTTAGGTTCCAGCTGATGAAACTTTTGTAAATACACAGTGTACTGTGAACTGATGCATTGTTTTTATTTACATTTCAGGGTCATGTGCAGCTGCCAATGCTAAAATATGACCCAGTAAAATCAGCAAACCATTATGTTTTGGTGTATATTTTCCAACTGTAATCCACTAATTCACCCACTAGATGGAGCAACAATACCAGAAATCTAGGCTCCATGTTTTACCTTCAGCCTGAGACTTGACTGCTTCTGTATAACAAGACTCTTTACTAACCTATATATCATTATGTTATTAAGCTTGAATTTTGCAAAAACTTTAAACACACGCATGTGGTTAATTTTTCTCTGCACAGATTGTAATAAACATGAATGTAGGATCCATTTAAAGACAACAGGGTTGCACTCAGAAATATATCAGCAAGTTTACTTGGCCATCTAAGTGGTCATGCCATCCAGGCCTAATGTGTGTTCACAAATACAGGGATGCAGTCAGTCTTAAAAGAGGACAATCAATGTGACCTAACCCGAAATGGAATCACGTAGTACCCCCCAGTCAATTATTAAAACTCTTTACACTTTCACCAGAAAACCATCCAAAGCGAGACAATTCAAATATTATTAAAACAACTATGGTAACTTCTATACACCTCAGGTTTCTCACATCAAACCAAAGCTGGCAAAAACATTCAAACATGGGATCAAGAAAAGGATCATTATGACTACCAACAAGTGAACCATTTGTTATCCAACAACTTCTAATATGGGCACACTTCAGTCATTGAATCATTGTCTTTAAAGCTTGCAAATATATTGAAATAGTAAGATTTGTATACATATTTCTGTTTTGAAGAAAATATACATTTTTCAGGAAAATAAACAATATAATTTAGATGGCAGTTATAGGCTGTGTTCTAGAACTAATAAAGCCACTGTTGTAAAAAATAAAAAATAAAAAAAGAGATGCCAGCAAGATATAGGGGTTTTAATATGATGAATCCAGTAACATTCCCATTGTAAGGTTGTTGTTTTAAGATTAGAATCCAGCTCAGAGCCCCTTCCTACATGTCCTTCCGTCTTACCCTTTCACTCTATATCTCTCCACTGTCAATAAAGCTTAACAACGGCCAAAAAATATGTCTTAAAACTGGCAAAGATACCACATTAACCATCTCAAAAGCAAAACTATAATGCCCATAAATAGGAGGTCAGTAGTGAAAAGATATGCTATGCTATTGTAGCATTCCTTCATGTGTTATCATAACAACAATAAAGTGTTTTTTTTGGTTGTGTTGCCAATTCTCCGTCTTCTGCAAAGCTTCTTAATAGAGATGAGCACTTCTTCAGTCTTTAACGAGTATATAATAGGATTGAGCAAGGCTGGTATTGTGTTTGTTAAAGTGGAGTTCATGATTCTGGTGTTAGGATGGATGTATGATGTTACTGATGCTATGTTGGTAGCCAAAATGGGCAGGAAGAAAATTGCCACAAGAATGAAGTGAGAAGTGCAGGTTTTAAATGCTTTGAGTCGCTCCTCTCCTGATGCGATCCTCTTCAGTGCTATGAAAATGCAAAGATATGTCAATCCTATCAATATAAGAGGAATACAGAGAACTATAATGAAAGCAACATATGCCATTATGTTATTTAAAGATGTGTCATTACAGGCCAGACGATAAACTGGTGCATGATCACAGAAAAAGCTCTTTACCACCAGAGATCTACAGAAGGAGAGGCGATCAATAATCCCAACAGTAAATGCTAAGAGGCCCACAAATAAAACCCACTCAGTCAGCAGCATGTAGACAATAACTGGTTTAGTCACAAAGGTATGGTACCTTAAAGGAAAACAAATTGCTATAAATCTGTCATATGCCATTGTGACAAGTGTCCATGACTGCATACTTGCAAAGAAAAGAACAAAGAACATATAACTTAGACAAGCCTTATAGACAATGTATCTCTTGTCAAATAAAAATGTGTCCAACACTTTTGGGATGAGAGCCGTGCTCCCACACAAATCTGACAAAGCCAGGTTAAAAACAATGATATATTTAGGAGTATGAAGAGTCTTGACCAGGTAAATAACGGAGAGAAGGAAGCCATTTCCAAGAACAGTCATGATATAGACAAAGCACAAGAAGACATAGTAATACTTAACATAAGCGAGGTTGGAAAAACCACCGAGGTAGAATTTTGCAGGACGAATGAATGTGGCATTAAATATGGTCGCAGCTTTCTCTTCTAGAGTCATTACGCAGATGAAAAAAAAGCCAGAATATACAACAAAGGCTGACACACGTAAGAGATTGTTGTCACCAAACTGACTTCAGACACCACCAAGTGTGCAGTGCACTAAAGTGAGCTGTGCCGTCAAGAGACCTGATGTTTATATCCCACCACCATACAGGTGTATCACATGGTCATTCACTAGGTAACTGCTTGATGGTTTATGTCATCCATGTGCTGATGCAATCAACTCACTACTGTCACCAGAATCATTAACCCTTATTTAATGGCACAATCCATAATTCAAATTTCAAACGGGATACAATTATACCAAATTGTCATAGTTCTGCCCTATCTCCCAGTAATTTTCTATTGCCGTCTTATCAGCCCAACTCCCTTCACCTGTTCACTCAGATGCCTAACTAATGAATAAATCATCATTTCAACACCAAACACAGGAAGGCAGGACATGCTACTTGACAGCTCTTTTAAAGATATGATGGTGATGTTTAGCTTGTTAGCTTTTACAATAGTCCCCTAAATTAAATTTTGTAGGCAGAAGATAAAAGCCTTTAGTTTCAAGATATAAATATTTTTGCTGGAAGGCTCCAATTAACAAAAAATACATTTAAAAACCCCCCACAGTAAATAGGAAATATATAAACATATGTATATATAAAGTGATTCTAGTAGTGCTACTGTGTGAAAAAGGCTGGGTAAGCACCACTTGTCTGGGTCTAATTATTATTTTTTAGAGATACTTTTTTGGCAGCTTCATTGATAGAGAGAGACACAGAGTGAAAGGGGGAGACAGAGGGGAAGACATGAGGGAAAGGGCTCACAGTCGGATTTGAACCCGGACCACCCGCGTACGAGGACTGTACCTAAATGATAAGACTTGATTTACTTAAAGTCTTGAAATGGGGCACCACTCTGTAAAACAGGGGTAACTAACTCATCTAAATCAGTCTCATAAAGTTACTAAACTATTCATTTTGAACTCTAATTAATAATTACCTTAATGTATATAACCAAATCATTATATTAACATTTAGTAATGGATGAAGGAATTTGGAATTCCGTTCACAGAAGAGGTTGGCATTTTCTTTAAAAGCTCTTTAGCTCAGACTTGGTCAGATATGATGTGCTGAATTTGTACCTGTAGGGTTGCCGTTTTTTCAGATGCTAAGTTAATTAGTGATTAATATATCATGTGTTTTCAAGGTTGAAGTTACAAGTTATAATATTCTACTGTGATTGAACGTTTTTTAAATGCAATTGTTAAATAACGGGTTGTTAATCATTTCAGTTCATCTCATTTCATCACAACAGGAAGGCCTGACCTTCATAAAATAACAGTTTGTATGTTAAATGCATCCAATGTTGTGCTCCTCATACTACAATGAAACAGGATGATTTATTTCTTAAGTATAGCAGATACATCAGAAGATTTTTCTACAAGGTTCTTGTAGAAAAAAAACATACTGAATTGCAACTGCAATATGTTTTTAGAAAATTGGCAGAAAATACACAGCTGATTGAGATTCTCTTACATGTCACCAGGTAGATCACAGTAACAGTTTGCTCACATATTGGTTTAAAGAAGACAAACCGAAGAATAGGACAAGGTTTTGCTTTGTTCAAGACTTTATATATGCACGCAAGATTCTTCATAGAATAAAATTTTAGTTTCAGGACAAAAATAAGACATTTTCTTTTAAATAACTACTGTCACATAACTCTAACCTTAACCTTAACCCAAGACAGAAATAAGTGGGGAAAAATCACTGTTTCAAGAGGTTAAACATGTTTTTGTACTTCTATGTTTGAAACTTCTGTCAGGAACAAAAATAGATTTGTTGATTACCTTAACAACTATTACATACTGTATTTACATTGATAAATTAGTTGTAAGTGTTTAATCATTCCTAAAAACACAATCAACTGTTTTTGTTGAAATAACTTTTTTGGATGCAGCTTTTATCACATCAGGCTCACATCAGCAGGCTCATAAACTCTACAAAGAACTTGTTGTTAGCTGTGCTGTTAATAATTGCATGACATTTTTTGCAACATAAGAAAGGATAATTTCAACCATTTACAGTGTATAGTAAATAAAACACCTAAAGACATGTATGGTGTATAGCACAGAAAAATTGTCACATTATATGGTCAAATGTTTACTTGTTACTTTTGATCTAACTCTGATTTTTAACAATCTTTTCACAGATTCTTTGATTTCTTGTGTCTGCAAAACATAAATAATTGGGTTCAACATGGGAGGAAATATAGAGGTCAAGGACAGGTTTATGATCCTGGCATTTGGATGTATATTTTCCATCAGGGTAAAAACGACTAATCGTGGAATGAAGTAAATTGCTACCAGTGAGAGATGAGCTATGCACGTTTTAAAGGCCTTGAGTCCATGTGGAACTGTGGCCACTTTAACCAATGTATAGCCAATATATAAGTAACTTAACAAGATAAACATCAGTGGAAGCCAAAATATAAGAACAGGGTATAAACAACTAACAATGTAGTTAGGAGAATGGTCATTGCATGAAAGCCTGTATATCTGCCCATGGTCACAGAAATAGCTGTTTACAACAACAGACTGACAGATGGAAAGTCTTGTAATCAGGCCGACTGCAATGAGTACAGCAATTATAACGAAGATCCAAAAAGAAGCAATCAAAGACAGCATGAACCTGTGCGACACCTTCACTTGATAGTGCAGTGGGAAGACGATAGCTATCAGTCTGTCATATGAGAGAGCAACCAGATTAAATGACTGCATCGAAAGGCAGCTGTAGCAGAAAAAAAGGAACGTCAGGCAGTCGTTGTAGGGGATGTAGCGATGGTTAAACAGAAAGATGTCAATAACCTTCGGCACCAAAGCAGAGTTACCAAACAGGTCCACAAATGCTAAATTAAAAACTGCAATATATTTGGGAGTTCTGAGATTATGATCCAGGTATATTACAGCCATGACAACAGTGTTTCCCAGCACTGACACAACATAAACAAAAAAGAGAAAGACATAATAATACCTGATATTCGGGATACCAGATAAACCACTTATTATGAAATATGCAGGACGCTCAAACGTGATGTTTTTTCCAAGAGCTGAGTTAAATAAGCTCATTGTAAACCTTGTCAAGCTTCTCCCATCCACAGTGCAGTGGTTGATGGATATAGACGTCCTCTTTAGTGTGTCAGTACTGTTTTTCTTGTTCTCTTTGCAATGATGACACCCTGTCAAGCTTTAAATGTTTGGACAGGAGCAGCCATGCAGCATCAGGCAATGTATGTCTCTGACGAGCCAGAGGGTGTTGCGTAAGAAACCATACATTTTTTCCACTAACTGTCTTGGGATTGCATACATTGGATATCACTGGAAAGCTTAGACCAATGGATTGAATCGGCTCACTGTTTTCAAACTTGACCTCATTAAAGAAAATGGCCTTTCATGACCTCCAGGAAACCATAGCCTCGTTAAATCTTACAACCACAAAATTGAGACCAAGGGGATTTTAGAGATGGCTGGCTTTTCTAGGCATAATAACAATAAGGGAGTTTCTCAGCAGTTTACAGAACATAAGTGCTTGCCAATTGCGAAGAAATGCATTCCTTGCTAAATCTGAATCATAGCAGGTGTTCCTCAAGGTCTTGGTGCCTAATATACAGAGATTTCTGACAATTTTTAATTAAATATTACATAAAGAAAATTACACCAAATCTATGTAACAAATGGCATCAAGGTGATAAGGAAAACAAGAGAAGAAAATGTAGGGACACAAGAAGAGCATCTAGAGAATCTTTTGTAGCTGCCTCACAATATACGTAGAAAATAAACGTCAATAAGCTATAGTGGCTGCATAAGTTTAACATGAAGCACCAATGAGCTTTTAACAACAGTATATTTTAATACGGCAAAGGGAAGCAGATAAAAACTAAAAATAAGAAGGATGTAACGTCCAATTCCGATTGAGTCTGAGACCACGTGATCGGCCCCGTATTTCGATCACATGATCGGATCGGGATATCCATAGTATCATGACTAGGTATGAAAGGCGCATCCTCAGAAGGCTCAGCTGTTGCACTGGAAAATAATCCAACAATTTAAAAACAATATTTCCCAATGCACAATTGCAAGGAATTTAGAGATTTCCTTATCTACAATCCATAATATCAGTAAAAGATTCAGAGAATGGAGTGTAATCTGTGCACGTCAGGAGCAAGGCTAAAAACTTAACAATTAAGGCCCCTGTTATTGTACAGAGCTTTTTGGGTGCTCATATTTTGTCCCAGTTGGAAATGCAGGTAAACACGGAGAGAAACAAAAAGCAGACAACTGAGGTAGCATGATGATTTCAGAGGCTTATTATGGTAATATAGCTTACACGAAAAGCAGGCAATATAGTTTACAACATTTGACTGCAATAAATATTTAATAATAATAATCATTTACTCTACAAATACAAAAAAATCTGCCTGTTGGTACTGCTTGCACCAAAAGATAAAGATGAAAACTATAAATTTCTACAGAACAAAAGACTCAATTAAGACATCACATGCAGAGGCAGAAACTCTTGATTACAATAACTTGCTTACAGAATATTTTTGCATCACACAAGCTTACAATTACAAACATTTTTCAACCAATTAGTAAAAAACTAGTTTTGTTTGTGTGTGTTGTTTACATGTCCTATTGTAGACTGTAGTTATCACTGTGTTGTTCTGTCTTTACAATATATTTCTACTTCAATTAGCGTAGATTTTGTTTTATGGAAAAGGAAATCATGTTTAATATATTGTTAAAATATTTGTGGGATGTTCAAAGATCTTAATATTTACAATTGCTTCTGCTCATTTGATTTTAATAACCTAGTTTTACCTAATTCACACAATGTCTGTCACACAAGGGCTACAATATACACAATATCAACATCAGTTACTGATAACTTTCTTCACTGTAATTTTTGAATTTCTTCTTATTTTTAGTATTTTTTTCAGTGATTCTTTGACTTCTTTTGTCTGCAGAACATAAATGATTGGGTTCAACATGGGAGGAACGACGGATGTCAGAGACAGGTTTATGATCCTGGCATTTCGATCCATTTTTGATCCAATAGTAAAAGTGATTAATATAGGGATGAAATAGATTGCCACTAATGAAAGATGAGCTGTGCAGGTTTTAAAGGCCTTCACTCTTTCCTGAACTGAGGCTACTTTAGTCAAAACATAGCCAATGTATGAATAACTAAACAGGATAAATGCCAGTGGAAGCCAAAGAATAAGACATATCAACATCACAGAAAGAACTGAATTGGGAGTTGAGTCGTTGCAGGCCAGCCTGTATATCTGACCATGGTCACAAAAGTAACTGTTAATAACCACAGACTTGCACAAGGAAAGTCTTGTAAGAAGGCCAACTGCAATAAGTACAACAATCACAACAAAGACCCAGAAAAAAGCAATCAAAGACAGCATAAACCTGTTGGTCACCTTCACTTGATAGTGCAGTGGATAGACGATAGCTATCAGTCTGTCATATGAGAGTGCAGCCAGATTAAATGACTGCATCGAAAGAAAGGTGTAGCAGAAAAAAAGAAACGTCAGGCAGTCGTTGTAGGGGATGTAGCGATGGTTAAACAGAAAGATGTCAATAACCTTCGGCACCAAAGCAGAGTTACCAAACAGGTCCACAAATGCTAAATCAAAAACTGCAATATATTTGGGAGTTCTGAGATTATGATCCAAGTATATTACAGCCATGACAACAGTGTTTCCCAGCACTGACACAACATAAACAAAAACTAGAAAGACATAGTAATACTTGATGTTAGGTATGCCATTAAATCCACTTATTATGAAATATGCAGGACGCACAAAAGTGATGTTCTTCCCAAGAGCTGAGTTGAAAAAAGCCATTGTAGTTTTTTCTCAAACATATATGGTCTGAAGCACCATGTTATACGCAGAGAACAGAACTGGACGTCAGCACTGAGTTATGTTGTGTTATGTAGACGGGGGGAGCTGCTCTCAATGTCTTCGTGACAAGTCCTCCGTTGCTTATGTTCAACATACTCAGTCACGTCCCTCGAGTCTGATGTCAGCATCAGAGAAAAAACTCTTCCAATCAACTGGTCTTTTTGCATAAGGAAATCTACTCACAGATTGTCTAAAGCAGCATTCTACAGGAGGCCTATAAAGCATCTTTTTGTTGTAATTTTTGTTTTGTTGTCGATCAGTGGATGAATTTGCAATTACCTTACTTTTTGAAAGAATACAATGATTGCAAGTGAAGCAGAAAGAAAAATTCTCTAGTGTAAGGGATAGTTCATGATCAAATATTTCAATGCCAGTGTGCTCCCAAAATATATGCTTTCAATGTTATCCTTCAAGTGTGCAATTTGGTTTTGGGTACCTGACCCTTGCCTTGGAGGAGGTCTGCACTCTCCGAGTGCTTTTCCAGTTTGTATTTGTTTTTTAAATTTGAGTTAAATAATCCAGATCATTTCCAGGTCAGTTTCAGGATGTCACTGGTCCAGTTTGATAGACAGTGTACCTACAAGTGTTATTTCTTTCAAATCAGATTCAAGAAATAAGTTGATGTTACTTATGTTCCCTATTGGTGATAAGCGGGTTATTTTAAATATGCATGCACCAGACCACTTACAACAGCCAATCCGCAAAAAATATACATTAATCAGATTCAGCTTTATTGGCCAGGTACGTTTGCAAATTTGTAGTATGTGCACACATGCCTGGCTAATAAAGCTTCTAATTCTGATTCTGATCTGATTATCCCAACCCTGTAAGGGCTTATCATGGACAGTATATACACTATAATGCCAAAAGTATTCATTCACCTGCCTAAATGACATCCTTTGCAGCAATAACAGCTTCAACTTTTCTGGAAAGGCTTTCCACAAGGTTTAGGAGTTTGATGCCAATGGGAATTGTATGTACACAGACTCAGAAAGAAAATAATGTTTGCTGCTGTCACATGCTTTAATTCTGATTGTTTGGTTCTTGTAGTCCTCACAAATAAGTTTACACCTGAACCGTACTTTATTCCCTTGTTGAAAGTTGGAACAACTCTGCTTAATGAGGCTGTTAATGAGTTGTTGACACTGTTCTTGCAGGATGATGACACATACTGAACAGTTAGTAAACACTTTTTCCAGGGAGGAGGGGTAGGCTGACTTCTCTCAAGAAGTTAGAAACTTTCTGTGATCTGGATTGTTTTAACAACATGCAAACATTGAGAATGGGGAAAGTTGTCAAAAGAGAGTAGCATGGCACTAAAGAAAAAAGACACAACTAGCAACTAATTGCGTAACAACTACAAAAATGTAGCGCAGTGATGATACAGAAGATACATTTAGACTGTTTAGTCCAGTCATGCATGTTTTAAACCAGTGCAATGAAGCTCAGCATGTACACTTTAGGAAATCCAACCTCATTTTAACTTTTATACACAGTATTATAACTGTACAATTGGGATAATGAATTAATCTTCATTGTCTGGAGTTGCAAGTGGTTTTACTGTAGTTACAGTGAATAGAAGACTTTGTGGCAGTGGAATGCAGTGTAAAGAGTTTGAATGTGAATAAATGTCAATTAATATTCCATATTTTGGTTATTTTTTTTGCATTTAGTCCCTGGTGTAAAAAAAAATCATTCACTGAAATACTACAAAAACTTTTTCAACCCTAAAGTGAAATAATACTGTACCATTTGATAGGTCAGGTGAGATAACAGATGAACTAAAGCCTGGTCCCTGCCTTGGAGAAAGTGTTTAATAAACACCTGGGACACATACATTCATACAATGTCTAAATTTCATTTGGTTTCGTCTGCCAGAACTTACCCAAGAGACTATTGAAGCTCCAGGGTAAACAGATATCTAAACTATTGCAAGCATTATCCATAGGGATCTCCTATTAAGGTATTGTTGCCAAAATAATGAAATTAGCTCCCTGGGTATATTACAGGTGTTGTGAGAGGGCAAAATGATGGGATGCATCCACTGCCTACGGCATGCAGGGAACAGTACATCATACCATCTTAAATTCTGGTTAAAAAAAAATACAGTAGGGTAATGATTTTATTTCTTAACATTTAATCTTTCAGTTAATTTGTACAAATCAATTGACATTTTCTTTGACAAGATGTAGGGAAACAAGTGATTCATTTCTAAAATATTAATATAAGAAGATGGGACGCTGCAACTGCAATTGTTGGGCATTTTTATTTTATAAGTTACTAAAAATAACAAATTCATTCAACGAATTAATCAACTAATTGCTTCTGCACTTGTGTTTGTACATTAGCATTAAGTCTTGTCTTAGTAACTGTAAAAGTACAGGAGTATTACAGGCTGAATATGCAGTATATGTAATAAAAGCAATATTTATAGTAATTCAAGTTTTAGCTATATTAGTTTAAGCTATATGCTGAAGTTGCAGTAATAGTCGTTAGTAGTTAAACTAATTGTGGTAGCAGTACTACACTTAGCGTTACCAATGGACATTTTCTCATGTCATATGGATATATTCTTTTATTTCTACAAACTTAAACTAGCAACAATATAATAGCATCATTTTCTTTAAACAGTAATTGTGTATGCACAGGTATTTGCATTTTTCTAGCAAATTTGAGCTGTCAGAGTATAATTTGTTTGCACAATACTAAACTTAGTCGTTTCTGCACTGTATACTCTGTTGTGCACTAGCTAATGGTAGCTGTAGTAGGAACCGAATATGTAGCAGTAATATTTGTCTTAGTGATGTAGTACCTATGTTGTATTATTAATATCAACTGCCGTCCATTAATAGCAAAAATATTAAAAGTAGTAGTAGTGATGTCATCATAATCTCAGTAGCAACAGTAGTAATTGCAGTACTTGTAGTAGTAACAGTATAAGTAGCAATAGTAGCAGAAGATTTGTGGAAGTAATCTCGGTATTAGGTTTTAGAAGCACATTAACTTTCCTCGGGTGCAAGGAAACTTTCTAAAGACCCTAAAACAAATGGATTACAGAGTAAACTTGACTTTCCTCTATGACAAACAGGTCTGTCAACGCTCCAGCAGGGTGACCCGAGGGAACAACTGAACCTTCTCATTTGCCCTGAGGGAGAGCTGAAATGTTTTTCCCCTCAAACCCGGCTGTTCCCCAGGGGAAAACGGTCTTGCTTAAACATGTTATGACAAAACAGACTAATTGATCCTGAGAGAGTTCAGCCCCCAACACAGACAAAGCCACAAATATTCATCACACAGGTACAGCTTATTATTCATGCTGCGTCTGATATTTCTGGCCTTTGATTGAGCTGCATTTTCTTCATTATCTTGCTTCTGTATTTGTACTTGATTACTAAATATTTATGTAGGACACAGGTGACACTGTGTCTCAGTAGAAGCCAAGCAGATTATTAATGATCAGTGAATGTGACTTTTTCCGGTAATGTCGCCAAAGATAACCAGTTCTTAATACTGCTTTCATGAGTGCGGCATAATACGGTTATCATTGTGTTACCACATTTGGCAATAAATAGTGTTTTAACAGACTTATTTAAAGGGAACATGCTCCTCTTGAGGTTCATATTTATTACATGTTTTGTAATGAAGTTTTCTACTTAATATTTCAAAATTACATTGTTTTTCTTTTACTGTCTGAGCTCCCAAAAATACATGTTATTTTTTAATCCTCATGAATTGAAAAATGACAAAAACCCTTCATAAAAAAGCACTTTATTTATACTTAATGACATGAACAAATTACAAATTGGGCACACAAAATGCAAAAGTAGCAAAGCTATAACTTTATTGGAAACTGTCCAGATAATGTTCTCATCGCAGTAAAAAGGTTTCCTGTATGATGAAAGATGACCACGGAGGTCATCCTGACAAGTCTTCCTGTGAATACCAAGAGTTCACATCTGTGCAGAGTGTATGGTCAATACAGTAACACCTCATCTCACAGGAGCAAGAGCTATTGGGTGCTAATGGGTACACAACATTACCAAGCAATTGTTTAATACATTTTAACACTACTCAGGATCTTGAGATCAATAAACTATCACCATATTTAAAAAAAATATATATAAAGGTGGGCCTGCAGCTGAATAGCAAAACCATTTCAACACAATAACATTAACTCGCAAGTTAGCCACAACCCAAAGCTGAGGAATGGACATACAGCTTAGCATCCATGAATGCTGCACTTGAACACATCAAAGTAGCTACCTTGGTACTTTTAAACATAATAAATCAACAACTGAAAGAAAATCATACTTACAGGCTGTGATCCCGAGTCTCCAAATTGAATCTCCAAAATGATATAGTGGTAAATTAATTAAATCACTGATTCTTCACTCTATCTCTTTCATGTCAAAGGTCAAACGGTCATTTCCTTTGTGTGTTCTCGCCTTCACACTCTAACTAGCTTTGTTTGAGGGCATGCTAAACTAGCAGCTTGGTGGACATTCAATTTTCAAATGTGATACAATGCGAGTTACAGTTTTACACGTGTGGTCATCTAAACAAGTAATGGAGTAAAAGGCATGACTGCAAACAAGGTGACAGTTCAGGAGCAGTGCTTTCTGTGTGCCGGAATAGCTCCCTTTGTTGTCAAAATTTGAGTTTTTTTAACATTGCATACAATTACCTTTTGAATGAAGGGCTTTGAGATTATTTCTTTAAAATTCAAAATGTATCCAACATTGCATTTTTGTATGAAATCATGAAATTATATTTTTCATGACCACTAAATGTTAAATGGTAAATGGACTGCACTTATATAGCGCTTTTCTAGTCTTTGCGACCACTCAAAGCGCTTTTACACTACAGACTGCGCTCATTCACCCTTTCATACTGGTGGCCGAGGCTACCCTACACGGTGCCACCTGCCACCATCAGGAATTCATTCACACACCGATGAACGCAGCATCGGGAGCAATTTGGGGTTCAGTATCTTGCCCAAGGATACTTCGACATGTAGGCTGCCATGGTCAGGGATCGAACCACCAACCTTTCGATCAGTGGGCGACCGCTCTACCAACTGAGTCACAGTCGCCACTACACAGCATTGATACCTTAAAAACATATCCTCCTGGTGATACCGAAACTTTGTAAATCATAACTCACCTTGACTAATTGTTTGACAACAGAAGATTGGCCTTTTTCATTTCATTCCAAAAGGGCCTAAATAATCACTACACACTGAGTGGGTGCCATGTTGTTCCAAGTTTGGTCACAAGGGGGCAGAAATGTATAAAGAAAAAGCTGACAGAAAATCTGTCAATATACAGGAGGAGTGTCATTAATTATGAATCTGTCTAAAAGAATTATCAAGATGAGCTTTCAGTTTCAACTGTCAAAATCAAACGCTGGATCTGACATCCCCTAAACAGAGAGTTTGGGGCAATTTTTAGGCTTTGTAGTGCTGTTTAAATGTATAGTATTACTTACTTTGTGTAGTGGACTCAGCCTCCATGCATTATTAACTCAGTCTGGGAGCAGTGCCATCCAAGCGAGGGAGTCAGACTTCAGAGCCAGGTATTAAGGACTGGAGGCGCTACGGCCAGAGAAACGACATGGTCTCATCCTGGAAGCTGCTTGGGAGGGCAGAGGACAGGGCCAGATGTGACGAGATCAGGGACGGGAGGCTGTTAAATTTAATAAAGAAGGTCGATGATGAAATGTAACAAATATAAAAGCCACTAAAATAAAATAGGACAGAAAGTAATTTGTTTACTTTGTTTGTCACGAAGCCAAGTTTAACATATTAATTTCCAATGGGTTTCACAATGTTATGGAGAAGAAACCTATCCGAGGCTATATCATAAATAACTATTATAACTATAAGCAATAGCATTTGAAACTATTTACATTGAACCAAAAAAAACAACTAAATTCATTTTGACTAAAGCCTGCCTCCTTAATAACAGAAATTAGAAAATGCAAATGGCACAACCAGCAATTGTCCTTCCAAAAGCTGGCCTCACATCCAGAGCTCTGAAAAATATAAATACAACCTCACTTCCAAAAAAGTTGGGACGCTGTATTATCAGCTTTAACATAACATTGAGCAGTTTTCAATTTGATACTTGGTAAATCTTGACATTTTGTTTACATTATGTCCCAACTGTCTTATACAACTTTTGAATAAGATCTGATCTGGAGGCCCCTTAATTTATTCAAACTGAAATTGTAGGTAGAAGATTTGTAACATCAGCAAATATTATATAGTTAATAAAAATAATTTATTATTATTAATAATAATAATAATAATTTTATGAATTTCCCCTCTGTGATAAATCGAGTATTTTTGAAAATAATAGTAAGAAGAAGAAGAAGAAGAAGAAGAAGAAAACTTGCAAGTGGAAGTTATAAACATAAAAATGTAAAACCTGTTTTCGAAAGCCGTCGTAACTACATTAGCCACAGACGCATTCGGTTCAAAATAAACTGAGTCACTAGCTAGCTAGCTTACTAACTCCTAGCACGTAACGCTAAACTAGCCAGCTAGCTAGCCTAGCACGCTAAGCTAGCTAGCTTAGCGTTACGTGCTAGGAGTTAGTAAGCTAGCGTTTGCCTGGCTTCATCCGACAACAGTGTTAGCTGTAATTATTAACGCCATTTCTCTTCTCAAAACGAAACTTTAGTTATTTAAAAATGCTTCAGACAAAGTGGAAAGTCTCACCCTTGTGTGTCCGAGTATGATGTTTGTAATGTTAACCGGCTAACAGACTTTCCCTCCGTTTTTTAAACCGAGTCCGTAAAAGTTATTTAGTCCGACAGTCGAAAAAAAAAACGTCAGTTGAAGGTTGAGACGGAACGGACGGAACGTAGACTGATGACGTTTCAAACTGACATTTCGTCATTGCTTTATTTATATTTTTAACTGTGGGACAAAAAAGACTTACACTACGTTAGTTTACAACATTATTCAATTTATGAATACATATAAATCTACAAATAACAGTATTAAAATAAGTATCAGCATAATGACATATTTAACATTTATATGAATGGTGATCATTGATGTTGTTATACAGCAACTCAGCCAGGAGATGGCGCCATCGTCAAACCTTCCACCCCTCACACACCGAGCACTCAGCATGTCTTTCCAGGCTGTTTGGGGCATGCTGGGTGGCTGTTATCCCATAATTATATTCTTGCCTATATAATCCATCCAAACATGAGTAATGAATGTGTGAGTGTAGCTTTAATGAAAGGGGTTTTCCCCAAACATGCCCCTGTTGTTACAGCATGAAATCATATCAGAATTATTCAAGTTTAAACTCTGGTTATAGACCATTTAGAGGTACCAAACCAAGCTGTTACAGACATGCTATGGTCATCCCCATGCTTAATTATGTCGCATAGCTGCAATTTTGGGGTTGGTACTGTTAGTAGCAAAGATTTAGTGCAGAATTTAACCATTTTTGGCCACTTGAGAATGGATAAAAATGTCAAAAATCCATCCAAACTACCACATTAAGACACCAAGACTTTAAGGAACCTTATAGAAGGATCCATTGGTGATTGGATGCCAATTAGAAGACAGTTTCCATGCTAAATCCAGTTCAAAACCCAGTCTGTTGTTTGGTTACAAAAACTTTTTTGACATGTCTGCAAGAATATCAGTGCTTTGTGATTGTATGGTGATAGCTTGTGTTGTGTCGCTGTGGGAAACCCCCTTATTGACTCTACAGTGTTAAAGCCTCCATACTCTGAGTGCTCTCAGTCTCTAGTTCGGGGCTGTAAAGTTTCATGAGGCTGATTATCCTTGAGGTCACAGCAGCCCATTTTATACACTGACTAACATCATCACATAGGAACATTAAAGAGGCTCAGCTTTCCAGTCAGACCCCTTTTCTGCAGCTCACAGGCTGTTTAGGGACCCAGGATGCAGGAATATTCACATACAACAGGACACAGCATGAGAAAAACCCTAAATGCACTCAGCTACACCGACAGAGTTGACAGATTCTCAATTTTAAAGAAGCAATCATTTCTACTTGAGACAACTCCTTCACGTAGTTGAAATTCTTGTCAGTTAAAAACAAATCTTGTTGGCACTCAGCTCTCTTGAAGAAGAATTAGCAGTGAAGCGTGACAGAAGGACAGATGCTTATCTGAAGAGGAAGACTTTCTGCTCACACACAAAAAAACTAAATGAAACTGCATCCTTTTTTCTGTGACGACCACGTGATGCTGTTTAGTGACTCGTCCAGTTTGCACAACAGTGAGTGGGTCAAAGTGCAGCAGGAAGAGCCGAGTGGAACAGAGAGTGCAGCTCAGCTCGGCCCGCCGTCCGTTCAGATGTGTTTTAGCTCACGTACTTCTCTGAACAAACAAGCCATCAATGTGGGGACAGTTTTTAAATTCAACAATAAGTCTCTGTGACACGTCTGAGATCTGATTTGATAAAAAAATATCTATATATATTTCATTAAAAATGATGACTGGATGCTTTCAGTGAACTCCTGTGTAGGTTTTTCCTCCTCCTCCTCCTCCCTGTTTTCATCCCACCCTCCGCTCCTGCTTGCAGTCATGCTGTGTCCACACAGTGACATGAATACAGCTATTCTTCTGGCACACACACACACACACACACACACACACACACTGTATGGTGGTTACAGTAGCACCACTCATTCTGCGTGTGTGACATTAAACCACTCAGTGTGGCTGCTGCCTGCCCTCTGAACAATGCAGCAGTCTCTTCACACAGGCACGTTATTGTTTCTCAGGTGGCGAAACACAGTTTTGCATTATCATTTAAATATACGTGACATTTACAACAGTGATATTTGTCTGGAGGCTACAGAGGGCCAGTGCCCCTGTGACTCTGAGTTCCCCACAACAGAAATCTGAATATTTGTGCATCCTGTGAGCTGCATAAATCGGGTTTGACTGTGAAGCTGAGACAAAGATAGAACAAGATGGTATCAAAATTTAAATTTAGTTCTACAATTTTCCCTTTACAGACATGCCAACTGCATGCAAATCCCATGTAAAGGCAAAAACTATGCAGTTCTATTATTTTACAACAACTGTATGTGAATAGTCCTGCATGCTGGGTTCCTAAACAGTGTGTGAGCTGCAGAAATCAGGTATCTTGTGGATTCAATGAGCCCAGTTTTCTTCCTGTGTGATGTTAGTCTCAGTGTATAAAATGAGCTGATGTGACCTTGAGGATAATCAGCCTCATGAAACTTCACAGCCACAAACTAGAGACCTGCAGCGTTCAGAGGATGCAGAAAAAGACGATTCTTACAGAAATCCGTTTTTTGAAACCAGATCACAGCTTGGACTTTTCTACGGTGTTCTTCATTGTCTTGATATCTTAATGTTAATGTGGTGTTTTGACCATTTTTTGTGAATCAATTCATGAGAAAAAAAGGGCAAAATTTAGCGACAAATCTGTGCAATTGCTGCAACAACTTATGAGACATAATTGAGCATGAGATTTGACTCTGTATGCTTTTATTTTTTTAATCACAGACTTTATTTAGAACAACTTGTTGCAGTGCTGAGTTGCATCTTCAGGTTTCCAGCTCTGGTGTAAACTTCTTCTATATATGGAGGAGTTTTGACCATTTTTGTTAATTATTGAGCAAAAATAAAGCAAAACAAACAACAAATAGTGCAACCTGTAAAGTTTCCCAGCTGACTGTCAAACATCATTTCAGCAGAAATTCTTCCATGTAGTCATCAGATGTTCAGTCAGCTGAAAGTCTTATTGACCGTCAGGTGATTGTCAACAGCATCAGGTGAGTTTTATCGTTTAAGTGACGACAAAAGGCAGTGCACTTCAATAACCTTTATTTAGTTTACAGATGTAATCCATTTTGAAGTTTGGAGGGGGAGAGGGAGCATTAGTGCTATTTACAATTGGTTGGAAAACGTTTATCTCTGTACAGATTTGAACCCTGATCAATATAAACAATATTCTTTAAGACCTAGTGCTGTTACAAAGCAACTCTGTAAAGCAAAAGAAAACCCACAAAGAAAAAAAAAGGATTACATTAAATTATAAACACATGAAAAAAATAATAATAATAAAAGAGCACAGAAGAAAGAAAATAAAAATAGAGTCTGTCGATGATTGGGGAGGTTTCGCTGCTGTTAAAAGCACAAGACGTCGTCAGCGAGTGACTGTGAACTGGCTAGAAGCTAACCGGACACACAATCAGAGACTAAACACCAATATACTGAATATCAACAAGATCTATGGTCATCATGTTCTATAGAAGATTCATATTAAATATATTCTACATGTTACCTTAGTTTGGAACATTACTTCCATTGGAAAAATATAAAATAAAACCATAAAACTTTTTATACATTTTTATTAATCTGATGAAGGAGCACATGCTTCAGTTGTGCAAAATGGACTTTTTAACGCCGAGAGAGAGAGAAAGAAGCGAATTAAGACAAATAAGGAGCATTTCGAGTTTATTTCCCTGCTTGGAAAAGCAATTTGTCGGATCCTTCACAACACTATTATTTTTTAAAAAGGAGCACAGCGAGCCTTTCCCTCGGGGAGAGAGAGAGAAAACGGACATGACGTTTTATTAATCACAACACTGGTCGGTCATAATATGCACGGACTGTCAAAACACAGTCACAAATGTCAATGGACAAACAAATCCCCGAAACAAAACCACCAAAAAAAAATGGTTTGTTTGTGTATTTGTTTGTTTGTTAGGCTTTGTTTGGCTGACGGTGTGAAAGTAAAACAAACAGGAATCATTTCTGTCCCGCGACCTTTACGGAGCAGAGCAGGGCAGTAAAAGGACACAGGTGTGTGTTCGTGTGTGTGTGTGTGTG
>CAFUXE010000967.1:340998-356191 GCA_903364295.1 Serranus cabrilla
CCCCCCCCCCCTTCATTAAACACTAGAATTGATGGCACTACTTAAGTGACCCGCCCTCCCTGCTGTCAAACTGAACTAAGTTAAAAAGCTCCGCTAAAACACCCCGTCCTGCACAGACAGCAGAAACGCGATGAAAATGACTTTATTTATAGATTCACTCTGTGCAAAAACTCAAGTGATTGATGGTTAACTCCCATTTTGGTGCTTTAAAAACATCGCTCCGAAATCGAGAATAACAATAAAAAAAACATAAATGTATATTTTCCATGCAGTGCTGCACTTCCCGGTGCGTATCGCTTTCGCATGTAAACTGCAAAAGTTCCCCCAAGTGCAACTGCATAACATAAACCCGAGCCCTCTGTGGGACTACAACAGTGGATCTGGCTATAGGACAAAAATGACTCGTGTTTTTTTTTTTTTGCACAAAAAAAATCACATCTGCAATAAAACCAGGCCGAGTGGAAACCCCCTTCTTACGTTCAAATTCATGTTTTCATCGAGTAAATAACTTTGACACAAAAAAGAGACAAAATGCATATAAAGGCGTATTTATTGAAAATAAAAAATAAAAACACTCAAAACTGTGATTTCACAATGTCCTCTTATCGGTCTTTGTTCTCCCTTCATCCGGAAAAAAATCGAAAATGTGTTTAAAACTGTTCATTTTTTCCTATACATTGCCTATTAAATGCTACTGTAAACTCCCAGTTAAAGCTGTGCTCGACCGAAGTAGTAATGGCGCATAGGCTTTCGTTGAGGAAAAGGAGGTCAACAACGACGGCAATATTTCTTCTTCCATTTTGTGAGAATGCCTTCTTCATGAAAGAAAGTCCCCCTCAAATGTCTCCTCCCGCCCTTCAGTTCGCTTTGCAACACGACAAATATGTCTGGAAAGCCGGCGATCTTGACAAAATATTTCCCCGATTGATTCCTATTGCACTAGCCGGTTTGTATAGTAATACATTGGGTCTGCACTGTGTCTATGAGCGGGCTGTGCTACTGCCTTGGTTTCTATGAGCTCCTAATGGCCGCTCGTCTTCATCCACTAACATGGAGAATATGGCTCCTTCTCTTTGTGTCAGCGCACAGCCATTGCACTGCATGCAATAGAGGGCAGAGCGACCGCGGCGACCACTCGATTTCAACCCGGGATTAAAACCCTTTCCGAGAGTCGGAAAAATCCCGCATTGGTGTCGTTAGAACAAGGAGATGTTGAACTTTCTTTTCCCGTCGTTACATTTTATAGTTGCGGGTTTGTTTCGCGAGAAAACACGGTTAGAAAAAGTTGAGCCGAACTGCGCCTCTTGTCACTAGCTTCCCATTTGCCTCGCTGCCTTTGCTCTCCTATGCGAATACAGTCAGCCATTACAGTAAAAGCGCAGATCGTGAGGTAATTTTTTCATCGTTTTCCCGGCTGACTTACACAAAACAAACACAACACCGTGTATGTTTTGACTCTGTCTCTCTTTTTCTTATGTTTTCGTGAATTTTAACGCCCTAACGGAAAACCTTCGTCTTTCACATGACAGCGAGCTTCGCAATGCACTGCAACGGCTATTGCTAACGGTGAGTCTTCTACCATTGTCGCTAACCGTGTTTGTCCGCTAGACATTCCTGAATTTTTACGCGATAACTACCCTTTGATTCGACTCCATTTTGTGAAAATGACACGACAGCAATATACAAAATTATTCCTATTTAACAAAATCGACTGTTTCCGTCGAATTCACTCGAGGTTAATATTAATTTCTGTCTTTTTTCCCCGTTACACACTCCCAGGCAGGGTAACGTTACCTGCTCGCACCGGTTATTTTGGTTGTTTTTCACGCTATAAAATCATGTAAAACACATAGAAATGCTGTATTCCATAATGGCTAATAGAAAACTAAGGTATTCGTGAATGTTATTATCGTTACAAAGAGTTAAAATTTTCGTGTGTGATACTTACCTAGGGACTCTCAGTGGATCTCAATGCTCTGCAATGGCTGTGTGTGAGGGAACACAGGCGATACGCAGTGTCTTCAGTCTTCAGCTCTCTAACATTACTCTCGGCGGGGCTCTCACCTGATTGGCCAGCGCCCGGTCTGGCGCCTCTCTGATTGGCCGGAGGCTTTTCATTGTCCTAATAGAAGACGAGGTCCCATTGGCTGCCTTTTGTGAAACGTCACTGAAGTTTTCCGAGGCGCGTGGATACAAAAATATCCGTGTCCCAGCATGCTGGAGCTGGTAGTAGTGTAGTGTGTTTGCCATAGTATTGAATTCACTACGTTGAGCACAGTGTACAGTAGGCAAGTTAAATGAATGAGACAAGCGCTCGTAGTCAGTGAACCAGGCAGCTGTAAAATGCCGTGCGGTTGTGTTGCACGGCCTGTGCCCCCTCTCCATCAACCACCTCCATTGTGCATTCTTCTCCAATACACGTTTTGTAAAATTATGACTTTTGTAAATGCATGCAAGTTGAGCATCGCGGAGCATACACGCGGGTGTTGTTTGCACGCCCCGTGCGGGATTGTTGTTGCACCAGATGTGTCATTTTAAATAATTTGGCTTTGAGTTAAGAGTGAAAACACAATAACAATTCAGCTAAATGGGCTGCCTTTTAATTACTGTGCATGCACTTATTTTTATTCTGCGCTCTTTGTTGCAAAACCATCCCCACTCTGACCACACAAAACGTTGTTTTCTTAGTTTTTCCGACAACTACACCTTAAATTTACCTTAATCTAGCACATTAGCTATTCAGTGCCATAGCTATACCTGTTTATATGCCTGTAGTCACTATTGTATTAGTATCACCTGGCACAAAATCGTGATAAATGCAATAAATATGTATCACAGGCCTCAGGATTTGTAATTTTCCCACCACAAAATGCTGTTTTGATTCATGTTTATTGTGAATAGCTGATTGAAGGGTGAAAGTGTGCTCATTCCCTATTAAAATGTATGGCATTACTGTGCATGCACTTATTTTCATTTTGCACAAATTCATTGCAAAAACATCACCATTCTGACTACACTAAACATTGTTTTCTTAGTTTTCCCATTAATTACACCACATATTTACCTTAATCTGGCACTTAAGCCATTCAGTGCAATATCTGTGCCTGTTTATGAGCCTGTAGTCCCTATCTGATTAAAATAAAAGTGAATTATCAGGCATCAAATCGTGATAAATGCATTAAATATCTATAGTAGGCCTCAGGATTTTTAACAATACACTGTTTGGCTTCATTTTTATAATCAATATCTGACTGAAAGATGAAAGTGTGCTCATTCCCTATTAAAACCTATGGAGCTGCTGTGCATGCACTTATTTTCATTTTGCACCCATTAATTGCAAAAACATCATCACTATAACTACAACAAACATTGTTTCTGTACTTTTTCTGATAAATTCACCTTAGATTTACTTTAATCTAGCACATTAGCTATTCAGTGTTATAGCTGTGCTTGTTTATGAGCCTGTAGTCCCTTTTAGATAGATATAAAAGTGATTCACCAGGCATTAATTCATGATAAATACATTAAATATGTACCATAGACCTCAAGATTTTAAATGTTGCCAATTCATTATGCAGTTTGGCCTCATGTTAGCTGATTAAAATATAAAAGTGTGCCATTTACCCATTAAAACCTATGGAATTACTGTGCATGCACTTATTTTCATTTTGCACCATTTATTGCAAAAACATCACCATTCTGACTACATTAAACATTATTTCCTTAGTTTATTAGGCAACTACCCATTAAATTTACTTTAATCTACCACTTTATGTCTGTTTATGAACCTGTTAGATTAATATAAACAGGTATCAACAAGTATCAAATGCATTAAATATCTATAACTGGCCTTGAAATGTGTAATTTTTCACCACAATATGCAGATTGGCTTCATGTTTTACAGTCATTAGCTGACTGAAATAAGACAATACGCCTATTAAAACCTATGGATGCCCTTATTTCATACATCGTTTTCTTAGTTTTTCAGACACCTGCATCTTAAATTTACTTTAATCCAGATATTGCTGCCATAGCTAAGTTAATTTATGAGCCTGTAGTCATGAATCATCGGGCATTAAATCACGATACATGCATTAAATATGTATAACAGGCCTCCAGATTTCTAATTTTCCCACCACAATATGCTGTTTGGCTTCACTTTTATGGTCTTCGTATGTAACACAGCTGATTGAAAGATGAAAGTGTGCTCATTCCCAATTAACACTTATGGAGATCAAAGAAATGCTGCAGAGCTTTAGCCAAGTTAGTGAATAAAGCAGTTGATCATTAGAAGTAAAGCAATAATTTAGCTCTGCAGGAAATAAATACATGGTTATATATGTGAAATATTGCTTAAAGACCTGTTTGTTTTGCAATAATATAATAAAAGTTGTTGACACATTGTTACGTGCAATGAACTAAAAGGCTTAAATCACAATTAACTTAATAAGATAATAGTGAACTTACTGTTTCCAGCCATCAATCTAAAGACAAATTAGTACTTTTAAAGCAGTAAATAGATTTTATTTCAATTTTTATGGAGTTGCAATTTCATGTAGGACCAGTTTAATAACTAATATTTTCCTTAACACAGGAATATCCTCCTTTTTGATCATTTCATACACATTTTAATACAGAAAAAAAGCTTATCCCATATTGTTTTCACAGTTTTCATATTTTTTTTTACTAATTCAACGACACTCTAAAGCCACATGGTGTTTTGCTGTTGTTGCAGAATTCGGCTCATGTGCTCGATAAAGACGTGTATTTTCATGTTTGTCCGAGCAACAACTGGTCTTCTTCGGTAACATATATACATAAAATTTGCAGTGCAAATTCATGCTAATCACAGAAATCTCCTGTCATGACTCTGATGACCCTGTGACCTTGACCTAGCGCCACCATCACACAAAAATACCAATTTATTTAATCAAATTTCCCACTAACTGTATTGTTATGGCATCTCTTGACCCACAAACATTCGCAGAAACTGCACCTGCTGCACTCAGGTGTAATCAAACATGACTAAGAGTCGTTGCTTTTTATGTTGTTTTGTAATTATGCTTTTTCCTCTTTAGATTCACATTTCCAGTAGGTAGAAAACTGATGTTTGTGACCCTGTGACCTTTAGCTTTAGCCCCATTATAGCATCCCGATAAGGAGAAAGCAGCCTCCACTGAGCAGGCCGGCCTGCAGAAAAGTCAGACCTTTCTCAAGATGACTTGCTAGTTTTGCCCAAAGTGGAATTAATGCAATTATCTGACTTTAAAGGCCTGTCTGTGTGTTTAAATGTGGTGGCGGTGGGGGTGGGGTGCAGAGGAAATGTCCATTATGATTAGCAAAATATCCTCACATGCTCAGGTAATATTATAACCATGCATGCTTGAGATATGATTAACTGTATCTATATGCATTAAATGAGCCAATTAGCGTCTAATAAATATGCTTCTGCTTAACACCTAATACAGAAACAAAGAAAAATGGCTGACACAGAGTTTATTCTTATCCTTGAATTAAGAATGGGAAGGAACTGATTCCAAATGCCAATCACAACCCAGACTCAGGCCACATGTCTGCCTGTGATGCTGTGCCTGTCTGTGTCTCATTTTGCATCAGGAAGATGCCACGGCAGAAAGCTATAGCCCGCTCATGAGGCTAGGAGGCGGCTGGTTTATGCATTCTAATGAGCGCTCCCTGGGAAAGATATGCAAATTCATTTTGTCATCAAGAGGAAAATAGAGGACAGGAGAGCAGCAGATACAGGAGGGGCTTAAGGGAGGAGGGCACATGTGAGAGGCGGGATTGGGTGGAGGGAGACGTGTGTGTGCACGTCCATGCATGCATGTGGGTGTGTGTGTGTGTGTGTGAGTGAGTGATGGGGGGTTCAGGAGCAGGAGGTGTGAGAGTGAGAGGGACATATGCAACCCCCCATCCCACCCCCACCCAACCAACTCCACCCTCATACCTCTCAAATAAATAAATAATAAATCAGCCTTATTAACAAAACCAGATAAGCACCGGATGATGGGAGAATTAATACAGGCTGGTATTTCTGGATGTTACCTCAGGTGACTTATTGCTGCAAGTATCTGTAATATAACAACATAAGACAATTAGGCAGATCAGTGTCAATTTTGACAGTCAGTCCATAATTTTTGGCCCAAGTAAACATGTAGTTTTTTATTTTATTTTAATTAACAACAGTTCTTTACTCTTCTGTGTCATATCAGTTAGAAATCAGTAATTTCTTCTCTAATTAAGTCAGACTACACTAGTTTAAAACCACTTCCCAGCCTTGTGAATTGTGATATGCAATGCCGTTGTTGATGTGGGGTGAATAATTATCTATTAAATGCTACTAGCATGCTAATACTAAACTATTATTATTATTATTTCATTGGTTTTTGCAAATTTTTATTATTAATGTAAGGTGAAATATTATCTAATCGAAAAACTATAAAGAGCAAGTATCACTATTATTATTAATGATAATAATAATACATTATTATTAAATTGAAATTATATTATGATTGCAATTGGACTTAATTGTAATTGTAAATTATCTAATTAAAGTACTACATGTTTCATATGATGTTTAAAACAATTGTATTATTATTAGTATTATTATTTTGTATTATTTCTTGTCTTCAGCGGCATCATTTTAGAAGGGAAATGTGGCCTATTATTATTTTATAATAATATATAACATTATTAATGTCCACTTGCAATTATAATTGATAAAACTATTATGATTATGATTATTATTATTATTATTATTGTTGTTGTTGTTGTTATTATTATCATCATTATTATTAATTCAATTAAACTTGTGTTTTTAGCAATACAAAATGCTTGAAACTCTATGTTTAGCAGTTTGTATTTAATTTTTTTCAAACATGGCATTTGACATTTAGGCCACATTTCCTTTCTAAGGTGATGCTGCTGAAGAAATAAAATAACAATACTTACTGAGGCATATTACTAGTTAGCCATAATGACCATTTATAACATTACCGGTACATAAATAATGATTAGAATAAATTAAATGCGGCATATCCTTTTACCACGTCCATGTTTATGTACCTGCACTGATAAGTTTAATGGACAGCGCCTAATAAACCTACAGCACCAACATGAACAGTCACTTCAGCTGCTGCAGTTCACTGGAAGTGCCAAGTGGGGGCCAGCGGAACCTTTTGTCCGTCAGAGTCGGGGAAGACAAAGACGGTTGCACCACCGGCGGCGAGCGGAAAACGAACGTTTCTAACACGAACTGACTGCAGGGATGCACATGGACTCACTCCGCTGGCGGGGATAGTAATAAATACTGATTTTTTTGTGGATGGATTTCACCGATCAGCACCGTAATATCAAATCTAATTTAAACCTGGTGTTGGTATGTATAAGTTTTTATTCATGGAAAGTGAAAATAAGACCGGAGCGGCTGGAATTAACGCCCGGCTTTTGGTTAGCGTGTTAGCATCATGTTAGCACGCTATATGCTAGCTGACAGTTGCATTAAATCTTTTCTATGGAGATTATCTCAACTGTAAACTAATGAATGCATTAGCTAGCTAAAATGAAAGGGGTGTTAACGTTAGGCATCTTAATTAAGTGTTTGTATTTGGCTTTGGAGATGCTTCACCCCTTTTCATGTATTGCTTTTAAGTTTTCTGCTAGTTTCTGGGCGCCTTTTTCTTTATTTACGTTTTACTCACTGTCGTCCTTTATTTCACAGCATTATATAAAATCTATACGTCCTGCAGCTCTATGGAAGCAGAGAAATCATGGATAGAAGAGTGAACAACATGTCTTTGTGCAGAATAACCCAGTTATGACACAAACCTAAAATTAGAAAAAACGCCGGTTGAATTTCTCTGATAATTAAAAAAAAAATTGAGTGAAATGTATTTTTGATATAGTTGTTTTTAATTATCATTTCAATATTATATATATAAAAACACCTCACAGCCTTTATAAGAATATAAATAAATAAATAAAATGTTTAATGTTATTAACGTTTTATATAAAAAAAAAAACCAGATGCATCCGGCCAAAAATATTTAAACTTTTAGAGGTACAGTGAATTAATTTCCTGACAGATTGACATACTTTATTACATTGGTGAAATATCTTTTAAATCCCATATTGCCACAAACCCGACAAAAAACATATATATTTACTTTACTTAACAAATAGTGATTCTAGTAATCAGAATAAAAAATACATTAATAATAAAAAAGAAATAAAGAAAAAACTATGTAAAAAAATAATATTAATTATTCAATAATATAAATATTATGTTCTGTATTTTTTATATAGTTGGTTGGTTGTTTATTAATTTCACTCATTTCAGGCTGAGCACTTTCCAGGGATGGCAGAAATGCATCCCATACAGAGATTTTTGTGCAATTTCTTGCAACATTTTAATGTAAATAATCCCTCTGTGAATAATATAGAAACATCTCTGTGAACACATTTCCACAGTGGAGTGAATGGCATGTAGGCGCTGAGTAACATTGCTGTGTGCTGCTGTATTGTTCTCCACAGCTCCTCCGGAGGTGAGCCAGGCTGCGGTGACATGGTAATATGTTTTGAATGGCACCGGACAGCTGTGGACCCGAAGAGCAGCAGCAGTGGTTTGCCGATGACTGGTGAAGACACTGGTTTTGGGGCTTTGGCCTCTCCCCTGGTGGGGTATTTGGGAAAAGTCAGTAGAGCTCTTGTTCTTCTCGCAGTTGTCACTTGCGCAAAGCTGAATTTAATTTGAAAAACACTGTAATTGGGCAGTACCAATCCAAAACAAACAAAACAAAACAAAAAATGGAAATCTTTGGTAGTAAAAGGCGAAAGTTTCTTGAAGAAAACGATGTGTGAAATCAAAAGTTGTTGTGATTGCCATTTCAGTTATTAAATGAATAAAGAAACCTTTTCAATAAATAAATGTCAGATTATTAAATAAAAAATGTGAAATATTCCTTTTTTTAATAAATACAACTGTATTTATTTGTTAAACTATATTGACAATTTTGTATTACTATGATACATGATTTATATTGATATATTAATAATTTATTGATCAAATAATATTTTTATTTTATTTATTTAATCCTGACTGAAATGGCATTCCATAATAAACTGTGTGCTGCAAGTTTTTCTTAAAAGTATTTATGTGTAAGAAAATGCTTCACTGTACTTTTATTTTTACTTAGTTTATCGCTTCTCTTGTGCAGTTTAGCCTCTTAAAGTGTCGCCCTGACTCTGATATTGATTATATTGATGAATAGAAACCTGAGGCCAACGTTTAGACTGAGAGAGTAAAGAAAACACTAAAGTCTGACAGTTACTTGTACGCTCCACTCCTGCAAGGTAAAACCAAACCTTTTCTTTATTAACTAAAATGCACATAAACGGGTATTTAAATGTGATTGGAGGAAAACCATATTAAATGCTGGAGAAAGTGGTCGAGAAATGAAAGAGATGCTGAAATACAACAGTGAAGTTTCATTCATTCGTGCATTAATCCTGTTTTTTCAGCTTTGCATGTTCTTTAAAGCTGTTTGATGTGGTTGTCTCTGGTCTTTATTCTGATCTTCATGTTCCTTTAAAGGTCCAGGAGAGAGCAGCTTCACTGGAGTATTGTCCCTGGTGCACTGCGAAGGGTTCGACCTACGCGCTGCGCTCGTACCGCATCAACCTCCAGGACTCGATCACGCTCTGCACAAACCCACAGGTCAGTTCTTACAAAAAGGGGGACAGAGAACTTTGATGAAGCCGTTAAAGAAACAATGCATTTTAAACTAAAAGATTCTGCAGATGAGCCAATTTCTTGCCTAAATTTTTTCCAGAACAACATTTTTGTGGATCGTTCAGATGGAAAAACAGGAAGTTTGGGAACAGGCGGCCATGTTGGTTCCTGTTTGAATCAGCGAGCAGAGAGTCATTAGATTATCATTCAGAGATGAATCTTGTGCTATATTTACTCTTTTTCTTGCATTGTTGTCGTATCAAAAGCATAAATTCTGACCAGAGTTCAGTAGACTTTGTATGGCCGACAGTCATCATCCAATTATTAAACTTTGAGTTACTTGTTTTTTACTCGAGTATTTCCATTTTATGCAACATTTATACTTCTTCTCCACAACGTTTTTGATGCAAATATTGTACTTTTTACTCCACTACTTTCAGCTGACAGCTTCAGTTACTTTTCAGTTCCAGATTTAACATAAAAAACATGATGCATGTAAAAAGATTACACCTCATAACAGTATATCAAATAATTAAAGTAAGGCCTACAATGAGAAAATAAGAAATGCATTAATAATAATAATCCAATGATATATTTGGAATATATAAAACAATCTGCATAAGGAGTACTTTTACTTTTGATACTTTTTTTAATGCAGGACTTTTACTTGTAGTGGAGTAATTTCACAGTGTGTATTAGTACTTTTACTGCAGTAAAGTAATCTGATTACTTCTTCCATCACTGTTGTATTAACAGACAGCAAATCAAACAGCGTCATAACTTGTGAGTTATTCTTATTTAAGAAAGCAGATTAAATAAAATTAGATTCATGATTCATATTTAGGGTTTTATTATAGTATTTTTTTTACGGTAATTACATTAAAATTTGACTTCAGACAGTTGAAGCTTCACATGTAAAAGCCTGAAATGTTTACATATGAAGCACACACACACACACACCCAGCAGAACGTCTACATTTCCTGTCTTATTTAGTCTTTCTAACCGTCCCTGTCCGTCCCCCACAGTGCCTCTTCCCTCTGGTCAGCCGCTCCTTGGAGGATGTTTTGGCGAGCCTGGATCCGTCGGAGCCCGCTGGGGGGAACAAGAGGAAAAACGCCCCGACGCTGGAAGAGGAAGAGCCGATTAAACCGTCGCACAAACGCCGGCGCTCCAGTGAACTCGAGCCACAAGGTGCTGTGGACAAAGTTGTGAGTAACGGCGATGAAAGCATGAATGGAAACATGGAGACGGGACAGGAAGAGGAAGAGGAGGATGCTGCTTCAGAGCCGGAGCAGGTGATCAGCCTCTGCAGCCTGGACGCCAATCAGCCCCGTAGAACAAACGAGCACGTTAATTCACCTGAAATCAAACCTCAGACATCAGAGGAATCGCCGGCTGCAGACGCCGCCGCCTGTAAGGCTGACGGAGGCTTTAAGGAAACTGAGGATTTGTCCTCCGCCGTGCGGTCAGAGGAGCTGGTGCCTGTTCCAGATCGGCTGTTTTGGAGGAACAGCGACAACCTGTGCTGGCTGGACTCGCTGCTGGTCGCCGTGGTGAACTGTCGGAGCCTGAGGAGCCGCAGACCTGAAGAGGAGCCGCAGCGCTCGGCCGTCTGGCAGCTGATGGGACGATACGAAGACGTGTGTGACGCCGTCCGAGGTCACCAGCAGACGGAGGGAGGTGAGTGAACACAATGTGTGAGATGTGTGTGTGTTTTTTTGTCATTTTAATTTGATTTATTTTCAGTTTGGTCACACCTTGCATGATTTCTCTTTATTTTTTCCTACATTTTCAACATTATAAATTAATATTAAAGACATCAAAACTTTAAAAGAACACAAATGGAATTTTGTAGCAAACAAAAAAAGTGTTAAACAAACCAGAATATGTTTTGTATTTTAGATTCTTTCTCTTGTTTTGATGAGCTGCTCACCAGTTAACAGGTCTAACCTTTTCAAGGGTTTTAATTTGTGGATTTTTGTGGAATTTCTTTCCTTCTTAATGTGTTTAATTGTCCATCAAAGCAAAACGTATTTTGAAGAAACTAAAATATAAAAAATATTCTGGTTTGTTTAACACTTTTTTTTGCTTGTTTTATTATTGATCTACAATGTAGAAAATATGATAAAAAATAAAGAAAAAACACTGAATGAGAAGGTGTGTGCAAACTTTTAACTGGTACTGTAATAACTTATTTAAAAAACAACAGATAATACAGATATAATATAGATTAAATAACAAAAAATGATGCAAACCTGAAAACATTATTGAAAAAATATTAATAATTTAACTTAAAATGCAGCTTTTACTCCCCATATTCTTTCCTCTTTGTTTCTGTTCTTACACACACACACACACACACACACACACACACACTGATCTTAAACTACTTATGTCACTAACCCCTGAAGCTGTTTCAGGGCGTTTTTTTACTCCTGTCACATTTTCTTCACTGTGGCCTCGTTTTTTATTTAAATATATAAGTTCTGCGCCTCTATAAAAACAGCTCAGTCATGACTAGAAGTCGGGAAAACTTAAAAAGGTCTTTAATGCAGTAAAACAGTTACATATGGCACAATTTATCTAAAAACGTTTGAAGTTCTTTGATCATTTATGTTACAAAAATTGGAATTAATAATAATAATTTAAATATTTAACTATTATTTATAGTATTTATAACCTCTCTTGTCCTCTCCTCTCTGCTCTGTGTAAAAACCTGTGGTTTAATTGAAGTTCTCTGACCTTTTCTTCAAAATGTTATGTATTTTAAAGGATATTTTCACAGTTTCTGGTGTAATTTTAGTTATTTAGCTGCAGTTTTAAAAAGCTGAGTCACCTTTACTCTGTTTTTTTCTGCTCCTCTGTTTATATTTGGGGCTGTGACGATATGTTTTTTCTCACAGCTGTGACAAACCAACTTAGCCGCTGTGGTTTTGCAGTTAACCACAAATCTATTCGAAAAGAGACCCAGCTGCAGCATCAGCAGGAAGGTGTTTTCCCGAGTCCCCCGTCTGCTCGTTTAGCTGTTTAAGGCTAATAAATAAACCAAATAAACTCACAAAATGTAGAGAATGTAAATATTTTCACACCTATTTTCCTCTTAAACAGAAAAATACAACTGCACACAATCAGTTTCTCTCATTTCTCAAACTAAGATGAGCTTATTTCCCTCATTAACTCATCGTGTCTGTGTTAGTTCGTCTTTCCACTGTTCTAATAATCACCAACTGGTTAGAAATAAGTTCTTAATCAACCAGTTTTCGCTGTTTCTCTCTACGAACTTGATGAATAAGAATCAGTGTTTAGTAACTCAGATTGTTGTGGTTTGAGTTGTGAAGGTTTTAAGTTTTCCATCCCTGAGTTTCCTTTCTGCTACATCAATGTAACAAGATTTTTGTGGTAAAACAAACGTTTTTGCATTGAAATATTGCAGCAAAATGTCACGATAATCGCTTTATCTCCTGTTGTATCTTCTGCAGGTTTGTTCACTTAATAATGTCAATAATAATGTACATTTTATCTAACAGGCTGTTATAAGATGCAATAATTAGAAGTTCATTGCTCTTTTAAAGCGTCTACTTGCATTATAATGCTTTTATATTATCATTATCAGTCATAAATTGGTCTTAAAAATAAAAATAATACCGTTTATCACAATCGTTTCTTGGACCTAACATCATCTAACAGAAACCTTTTAGTGGCCTTTTGTTTAGCAGATGTTTGAGAAGTGGATACATGAAAATGTGGGCACGTTAAACTAAAACACTGCACTGCTAGACACAACAAGGCTGATTGAGAAAATGTGGCTTTTTCTTTTTTCTGTTTGCATGAAACGAAAATATCTTGAACAGCACAAATCTCTTTCTGCCAAACACTGAGCTGCCTGGCGTCAGTCAGAGAATCTCTCAGTTAATTTACTGCTGAATATTTCTGTTTTTTCCTCATGTAACTCTATGCGTCCATGTGTGTGTGTGTGTGTGTAGATGGGGTTGTGAGGGTGCCGCTTCATGTGCTGCAGAAGGCCGAAGCAGAGCTGCAGAGTCTCAGGATGTCCGTCTTCAAGCTGCTGCAGCCCAAACTGCACTGCAAGCTGGGTGAGTTCATACACGCCACGTCAGGTTCACAGGCCAAACAGTGGTCTGACCAGGTCTGTGTGTCGATGTGCAGCTCAGAAACAGATTTAGGAAAGTTTCCTGGTTGGTTATGTGTCATATCCGAGGTTTCTCTTGTCAAAAGTCTTGTCTTGTCCGTCCAAAACCCAAAGATTTTCACTTTAATGTGGAATTAAATGGCAGGTGACTGGATGAATCATGCAGAAAAACTCTCCAGTTCTGATAAAACTGACGATATTTCAGCGCCGCCGCCATCGTTGTTTAGAACGAACAGTCTAATAAATGTCTAATAAATGTTTGCATTAATCAAACATTTTTGATTTATGCAATTTTCGTGATATCATGAGAATACAGCTGCCATGCACGGCAAATAAAACCACTAAAAGTCGTAAATCTTTGTATTTAAGAGGCTGAAAAACTGCATTTTCAGCCCTTCTGTTTGAGAAAAATAGCTTCTGAACCAGTCGTTATCAAATAAATTTCCATCTTTCAAACATAGTGCGATACTAAAAAACAAGCACCGATCATTTAAACCAGGCGATAAAATCCAACTTGTAACAACAAGCATGTTTTTCATAACACTGAATGTTCGTTTTGCTCTGATAAATCAGAGTAAATAAGTATTTAACAAGTGTATGTTTTTGATAACGTGCAGAAAACTAAGATCTCTTGATCTGGCTCGTTAAGATGGCAGTAAAAAGTTGATTCATACACAGATTTTCTCTCACAATTCATAGATAAGACCTGTTGGGAAATGGTCCCAATAGTTTGTCATTTCCTGATAAAAAGTTTGGGAAAACACGGTTATTTTTCTGTCAGCCAACGATGAATTGTCTCATGATTGCAGCTCTTTGTGCTCTTTTCCTTTGCTGCTTTGTTCGTCCTCGTCTTGTGTGCAAAGCCATCATTTGCTGCTCTGCCCTGATTAGAATTCATCGATGAAACAACAACATAAAGGTGAAAATTAGACTGCCACCTCAAGAGGAAATTCATGAAATTAGAATCAAGAACAGATGGTTTAAATATATTAATTTCAGTCTCACGATAAAGTATTTAACATGTGTTTAATGACACCTGCAGAAAAGTTATCTTAACTTTTCTCTCTGAGGGGGAATATGTGGCGCTGATTCGCTGTCTGCTCGTCTTCTACCTGGTATTTGATTTTTTTAAACGTGTCAAGAAAGGCAAGAGAGCAGCGGCGTGCACAGACTTTTAGAAGGGCGGGGCGACAAGAAACAGAAAGGGCCATACAGCGCGTTCTCGCCACTGAAGAGGGCAGTGTAGAGCTCGTTTACCTCCCAAGAGGGCACCAGAGCACATTTTGCATCCCAA
>CAFUXE010000967.1:363657-380781 GCA_903364295.1 Serranus cabrilla
TCAGCATAATTAATGGTCTATTCAATCAGACATGAAATTATTATTGTTACTAAGACCGATCTGTTCGTAACAGAAAATTACAACCTAAAAGAACATTTTTTGAATAATTCTTGAAACCCTCATAAAAGTCATAAACAACACGGATGCTGTGTTGTATTTTATCGCTCATGAAAAGTTTATTCTCTCAGTCCTCTTGGAAAATATATCAATGAACACAAACCAATATTTAACTAATTTAGGTCATTCTATGTGGACAGCAATTAGCAGTTATTAACCTAATACCATGTTTCAAATTAAATGTGAGCACAACATTGATATGCAAAACGTGAATTTTTAATATTTTAATTAGTCTGCCATGATTCTGTGTAATATGAGGTCAACTCCTGTACAAATATTCTTGCATTTTGATACTATTCAGACACACATGTATGCAGCCTCAGGTAAACGGGTTTTAATTTTAATTTGATAACCTGCAGGGGTCGATCGTGGATTTGTATATACGTCAGTGGTGTGAAAGTGGCCGTGCATAATTATATTTATGTGGAATCGCTTTTTATTGAGAGATATTTGGAAAAGAGTAGTTCCCATACCGGGAGTCGAACCCGGGCCGCCTGGGTGAAAACCAGGAATCCTAACCGCTAGACCATATGGGACACGTTAACAATTGCTAGCTTTAACAGTTTTTATACAGTACGCAGCCATTTTTATTTTTATGTTGTCGGTAAAAGGTTTCCGTTTCCGATTTAAATATATGCTATCATGATTATTTTAGTTTCAGTTCATAGTTCAGTTATAATTAATCATTACATTGTTTAAATGAATTTCCCCTCGGGGGTAAATAAAGTAATTTTGATTGATTTTGATTTGATTGAATTGATCCTCCGGTAAGTCCCGCCCCTCGAACGCAGAATGGCCAATCATCGCCCAGCTCTGAAACAGTGTTCGACAACTGTCCGGTGTTACGGATTAACAAGTGACCCTGTTATCTGGTGCTTCCCGCTGAAAATCACAGTTTACCCTTTTCATTTTGAATAGAATCGTAAAGTTAATTTTGACTTTTAGATTAAAAACAAAACAAAGATGGCAGCTAGAAATTGTCTTCCTGTTTTCAACAGCTGTTGTCATTACCACAACCACAGGCGCGTTCAGCTGAGATTCGCCAGTTTAACAGATTCGAACAAATCCGTAACACAGGCACTGCTCCATAGACTCTCAAGCAATTCTTCATTTTAAGGCTGGTTTTGAGGTTTACAAGCTCGCCATTTTTTAAATATCCAGTTTGGGAGATGTGTTATGGTGATAGTGGTTCACCACAGAGGCTGAAATTAGATTTAAAATATTTCCTAATCAGATGGAAGCAAAACCTGTGAAGCAAGCAGCAGCGGAGAACAGCACACCATCAACTAGCATGCTATGCTAGCAACTGACGGTATACCAAATGTTGCTTCTTCTTCTTAATGATTTTAATATTGTAAAAAGTTAATAAAATAAATGATCACAACAGAGAGAGACTTTTGTTTGAGACTAAAATCTGTTTTGTTTAACTGGAAACTGCTGCAATATCGCACTCGCCAAATTCACCAGACTCCATTGACAAAAACAATCATTTTACCGTGTCATAAACACGTCCGTAAAACACACAATCCATCGAAGTCGACAGAAAATAAAAGTCAGAGGGATGTGAATTAACAGTTTATATTAATCAAAACAGAGTTAGTGATTATTGGAGCAGTAGAAAAACAAACAAAGACTATTTTGTGAGTATTATTTTGTTGTATTTAAGCATGCTTTACAAAAAGGTTAAATTCATGTTTTTGTGAATGGAGTCTGGTGTACATTTCTTAGTGACTGAAATTACATGTCCACTCCAGTGGATGTTGTGTAAGATTGCACCTTATTGTGTATTTCTTTTTATTTAAAGTATTACATCATTTTATCTTGGATTGTTTTATTAAACATAATATAAAATAGTCTTCAGATTATATAGTTTAAACTTAAAAACATTTTCTGGCCTATCACCTGCTGCTGACAGATGCAGAAATAAACTACATTGGGGAGGAAAAAGTGAGTGATTTTCCACTTTTTAAACAGTAAAACAAATATGAAAAATATGACTTTGTGAGCTCATTTTTAATAGATGAAAAGAAATATAATTAAATTGAACAATGCATAGTTTAATTTCCTTGATGTGTCTTTAAATAATGAATTAATAATTTAATTAGAAATTTATAATCACATTCACATTTTACCTTGGCTTTAAAGCAGCTGCATTACCATTTGAAAGCACATGCAGGTGCTGTTTGACTGTTGATGAGCCAAGTCATGGAGAGAATGTGTACATGTCAATCATTTACCTGTCTGCAGTTAAACACTCAAAACCTTTTTCACACCTCCACAGGTGGTGAAGGGAAGCATTGACTCAAGTGCATTTTATACTAGAATAAACACGACGTTTCAGAGGTAAATATTGTTCTCCACAAGATTTATTTGCTATACAGTTACTTTGAAGGTCAAGATTTAACATTTGAAATATGCTTAACCTATAAAATATAATGATTACAGGACACATTACACACTTTAAGTAGGATATATGCTGCTCATACCTTCTACTCAAGTTGAATTATAAGCCTAAATATATGGACTTTTACATGTTTTATTAAAAGGTGTTATCGATTTAAAAAGATCTCAGTGCTTCTTCCATCACTGCAGTAAAATAAAGATAAGAAATAACACTATTCTGGGTAAATGTAAACACTCTTTTTGTTCAAAATAAATGATCATTTATAAAGATTTAAAAACACATTACACTGGGTTAAAGGAGCTAAACTTTTTGTTTAATTAATGACCCATTGTAAAGACTACAAATTACCACTCTTTTGGGTGTAATTGGTGACCCAGTGGTTTTTTGTACCTATGTGTACCAGACATTTAATTTGATCATCACAGATTAATAAAAATGGGCTCATTGAATCCTCAAGAATCTCAGTTTTCTAGTCATACCCAATTTATGCAACTCACAGACTGTTTAGGGACTCCATTAGGCAAAAATAGGACAAACTGCATGTTTTTTTGCATCATCTGCATGGGATTAGCATAAAGCGAGCATGTCTGTAAAGAGAGACTCTATTGACCTAATCTGTATTGAGGTATTTTGAGGTCAGAGGTCAACGGCTCTTTGGACAATTGCAAGAAAAAAAAAAGTCCCGATACAGTAACGGCGATGCATGAGCACAGAGGAAGTAGCAGGCTTGTTTGCATTAGGTCAGAGCATCATTTACATAAAGAGGAAGCTGCAACAAACAATTGTGTGTGTGTGCGTGTGTGTGTGTGTGTGAGGGATGGAGGTGGGATGGGGGAGGACACGGTGTCACACAGATCAGGTTCACGTCCTGCACGACGCACGTCTTCCGACCCGCTCGCACCGTCGTCATGGAGAATGTGGTGGTGGAGAACATCTACCTGCTGGTGCTGGTCACGCTCATCAGTGTGCTGCAGAACGGTGAGAAAAAGCGCAAATGATAGTGTTTTATAGTTAAAGCTGTGAAGTAAAAGGACATTAATGATCTCTGTGTTTTCAGCTTTCTTCGCCCTGAAGGTGGAGAAGGAGTGCAAAAGTCAAAACATCCGCACGGCAGCTTTTGAACGAGTTCTGTGCGCCAAGTAAGTCGCAAATTACACTCAATTCTTCTACACACATGCAGGGAAACAATGGGCTGTGTGTGTTAGCTCAGAAACTTTCCTAACCTGGACATCACCTCCATTCAGAGGCCGTCCTCATTTGCCTGAACACTCCCAGAAACGGGAAAAAAGCAGCTGCATTTGAATGCTTGCTGGGAAGAGCGACAGTCGCCCTCAGAAACTCGTTTATTCCTCCAGCGTCTCAGTGAGCTGACTCAGAGGGAAGCGTTTGTCATCTGTGGTTTGACATTTCTAACTGGTTTCTTGCTCAGTTTCAACATTTTAATGCAACATGTGCAACAAAAAAGCAACTTTTGTTTGTCTGGAATTAGATTTTTACACTCTTTTCAACAGTTAAATGCAGGATTACTCATTTAATAATTACTTTTAACACTAAATCACACACAGGATTTGCTGATTTTTCTTGTTACTGTTATTGTAAATTTAATGCAGTTGTGTTTTGAATCTGAAAATCAAATATAATGTCTGTATCTTTCTTTAGTCCAGTCACTTCATCAGAGCACTTCCTGTTTTTAAAAGGGAACATTTCAGCCACATCCTGTCCTGGATTTCACTGTCTAAAAAGTGATGCAAACATGGAGTGACGGTTAAAAAGACGACCCGTCTTTTGCTCAGAAGTATAAATAAAATGATAGAAAAACAGATTTTGCTGCTCAGATTTCTCCCCAGGTTGAAGCTTGTGTTTCTCCTCCTGACATGTGTGGGATTGTATAACTCTCAGGGACGAGTCTCCGCATGCAGCACACACTGAGCTGATTATTGCAGCGTGTTGCAACAGTCGGTGCTGACGGAGGCTCAGCCCGCTCACTTTTTCCTGGCTTCCCACTTCTTTCCCTCCCAACACTCAGACAGTTTTGTCACTCATGCACTCAGTTTTTTAACGATGTTGCACAGCCACTTCTCCGTCTCCGCGCCGTCTTCCTGTGGCAGTTTGCAGGTTGCCTCACAGTCTCTCGTTGCAGGTCACTTCCTTGATATGTTACTAATTACACCTCTCGCCTCTTCCAGGCGGAACTGCATGGATGCTTATCCCACTTTCCTGGCAGTGATGTGGTGTGCCGGTCTGTGTCTCAGTCAAGGTAATCATTCATTCTGTCCCACAAACAGAACAAAAGCACGCAGGAAACTGAAGAGAAACACTATCTGTACTAGGATTTAGGAACCAGGCTGCAGAGATTTGACCCCGTTTAACCACATGAGCATTTCAGGCATTTATTCAACAAGTAATTAATGTTCAAATCTGCAGCTTTAACATATTTAAACGTTCTTTAGAGCAATACATCATGAAGGCAGAAAACTAAGAAGAATATATGTTATTTGTAAAGCAGTTTTCATTGTTAAAGAGTGCAACAAAAATCCAGTTTATAAGAATTAGATTTAACTTGTGTTTAAAATAATAATAATAAGATCAAATGTGCAGTAAAACAGAGACATTGAAGCATATTTTCACCTCTTTAGTTCTCTTTAGTGCTCTATATGACCCCAAAAATGATAAAACTCATAATAAAAAAACAGAAAATAGATTTATAGATGTATGTAAAATGAAGATGGAATATGAAAAATCTACATAAATAAATAAAAAACTAAAAAAGTTGTGTCCATAATATTTCACATGACTGAATGTTTTATTTTTCCGTCCTGTGTGTGAAGCTCCTGCTGCCTTCGCTGGGATCATCTATCTGGTCGTCAGGCACAAATACTTTGTCGGCTACATGGGACAAACCTCTCAGAGGTAAACACACACACACACACACACATGTTATCTGTGAGGTGAAAAGTTGATCATATATATATATTTTTTCGTAGCACCCCGGGCTACCTGTTTGGGAAGCGCGTGCTGTTCTTCCTGTTCCTGATGTGCCTCGTGGGAATCTTCAACTACCTGCTGGTGCGTCACTACGGCAACGAGTACAAGGAGTACGTGGAGACCATCACCAGCGCCTCCTCCGCCCTCCTGCTCATCCCCTGATCAAACACTCATCGTTCAACTGAGGGAAAGTAAATTATTCTTTTTTTTATGTTGTAAAAGAGGATTAAATTAAATAAAAAACCCTCATAAGTAATAAGCTGCCATTGCATGAATTATTCACTTAATATGATTAAAAAAACTTTTTTTTTATTGCATAAAGATGCAATAAAAAAGTGCCAAAATATTAATAAAAATATAAACTGTACTTTCATATTTGAATGAAAAGTAAAAGTTAACTTTCACCAGATATTAAAATGTATAATGTAACAAAAAAAACAACCCCTTTAAAATAAAAATATCTGTAGAAAATGTGTTCAATTTATTTTTTTACATATTTTAATAAAGCAGTGTATACAACTAAACAATACAAATAAATAACAATTAAAAGTAAAATTAATTAAACATAAAAACATTTTTTAAAAATGTGTTTGTTATACATATTTTAATTTGGTTGTGTATACAATAAAACAATATAAATTAAAATAAAAGTAATAAAACATTTCAACAATTAAAAAAATCTGTAATTACCCAAAAATGAAAGATTATTTTTTTATATAATTTTGCAGATATATGCCACATGAAAAAGCAAATTAAACAGCAACACGTTTTTATTTTACTGTCTTTTAGATGCATTGAGATAAAGCGAACTGACGCCTTTAAAATAAAGTTTCAATGTTTTTCTACAGTTGGATGTTTGAGTTTTACTGACACCTGAAGGAAGTTTGCACAAGATTTCTCTTTTTATTAAAAATCAGATTTTATTTGTGACATCACAAATATTTTGGAAGTCAATCCTGATCAAATCTGCAATTTTTGACAAGTGAGATGCACAGAAACTCAAAACCTGCAGTGAAATACAGTAAAGCAGACATTAAAAATGAGCATATTCACAGATTATGGCTCCATGAGAAGATGCCTTTTTAAAGATTTTGATGTGGGAAATTGTATTATTTTTGCTGGAAAACATCAAACACAAATTATTGCTCCAAGCAGGCTTTTTGTACATATGTCTCTATGTACAAAAAAAGTCACAAAATGTGCCTGAAACTTCCCGTCGTTCTTTGTCTGGTTTCCACCCTGAACAGAGGAAACTCTGCACCCAGCAGCGGTGCTGAGGAAGCTCCTGCAGGACGAGGCTGCTGCTGCTGCTGCATCACCAGCAGCTCTCAGCCGTCCGTCTGCTCATGAGAAGCTCTCCTCAGGAAGCAGACGCCGACAATCTGAGCAGATAAACTCGGTTTCTCTCTCGCGCTCCGTCCTCTGCGGCCTCATGTCAGTCTGAGCTGTAACGGAGGAGAGAAGTTAGACAAGAGTCCGCAGACAAACACGGAAGATGTCAGCGAACGTGAGAAGAATAAGAGACGTTTACGTTAAATTTCCTTTTGCTGAAGCCGAACCAGTGAGGGAAGTCGAACAGGGCGTCAGAGTAATATTTGAGGGTGAAGGAGGCGTCTCTCCACACAGGGAACTCTCTCAGCAGGTCGTCCCTGATGATGTGGAGGTTCTTAGCAGCCCAGCTCTGCAGGATTTCAGTCAGGTCGATCTGATGACAGGAAAGGTCATTTTTTAATACCAGAACACAAAAAACAGGGAATTTAAATGATGAAAAAAAAAAAAAAACGACCAAAGAAAAAAATCTCTAGATGAGCCAAAAATGACAAAACTGAAAAATATAAAAATATATATTTTAACTTACCAGTGAATAATGTAAAACAATTATAAAAATAAAAAAACAAAATTCTAAAAAATAAAGAAAGAAAAACCCAAGAACTGAAAATGCAAAAGTTAAAAGTTAGTAGAAAGTCAAACTAGATAAATAGAATTTAAAATAATAATAACTCCTTTAATGTAGAAAAAGGCTACCCAAACTGTATTTACATTTTATGTATAAAAATAAAGTGAATTTAATTTTTTTTTAAATACAAGAGGTTAGATTGAGAATCATAGAAAATCATCTTAAATTTGGTGACAAAAAGTGAAAATTTTAAATTAAAGTCTATTTTATCTTCCAGTGATAATAATAAAAATAAATAAAATTGAAAAAGAAAAATGAATACAAAAAATTAAATAATGAAAAAAAAGATAAAAAACAAACAAATCTGTAATTATCCAAAATTATAATAAACTAATAAATATATTTATATAGACCAGTGTATGCAGTTAAACAATAAAAATTGAATTGAAAAAGTAAAATTAATTTAAAAAAATTTAAATAATAATAATAAAAAAATATATATCAGTTAAAATTGAAAATTAAAATAAATAAATAAATTGTATATTCACCAAATGAATAAATAAATAAAAAGAAATTCTAAAAAAACAAACAACCCCTTTAACGTAGACATTTTTATATTTTATATATAAATAATAAAGTCCCATGCAGTGGTTTATGTACTGAAATAAAAGACACAAAGTGCAGCTGACCTCCACCCTGTAGCTCTCCCCGGCCACAGAGGAGATGGTCCAGTCCAAACCTTTCTCCATCTGCCACCGGATGAAGGGGTTGCTGCCGTCGATGGACACCACAAACTGCTTCAGCACTGAAGAAGAAGAAGATAAATCACAAACCGTGAGGGGCGAGAGCAGGAAAACATGCTGTCATGAGCCACAAAGAACTGAGCAGCCAGTGTGATTCCTCGGCTCCACCCACAGCAAACGGCGTGAGTCACTGCAGCCGCCACAAACACACTGCCAGCCTTCCCACTGGTGCCCAACTTATTAAAAACAGAACATAAAACACTTTACAGGGAGCGTCGAACTGCTTCTAAACTGCCAAAAGCTGGACGGGAAAATTCCGGCACAACACATCAAACAGTTCATGGTGTGCAGGCTCGTTTATCTGATGCACTGATAAGATGAACACAAACAAAACGTGACTTCAGTTCGTGTCACATGATAAAAAACAACTTTTTTTACTGTGTTTTTAGATTGAATTTATCTTAACATAAAAAACATTTTAGTTATTTATCAACTACTTGACGTGCCTCTCCATTAAATAAATATACACTAAAGTAAAAAAAATTAAATAAAATACATAATGAGAACGAAATGCCTTTAAAAATAACTACAAATAAAAAAACCTTTAAAATAATTTAATAAATTAATAAATTCAAAATAATGAAAAAGTACTTAAACTCCCCAAAACTGCTAGTTTTAAAAGTAAAATGCAGCATTCGTTACAAGTGCATACAGTAAAAAATAAAATAATGAAAACCGCACTGTTCTCTGATTAATAATTGTATCCTATATTAAAATTAGACAACTGAAAATAATAAAACTGGAAAAATAGAACAGTATAAAATAACATTTAGTTTTGGTATTTAAAGTTTAAAAAGTATTTTTTTTTTAAATAAATTCAGATGAGCATATTTTACTAAAATGAGACAAAAAAAAAACGTCAAACTAAAAAATTACATTGAAATACATTATTATTTCTGCTCTATAAAAGGTAAAAAAATAAATTCAGAATTGCACCTGTAGTGAATTAAATAACTAAATAAAAAACACAAAATAATAAAAAAAATAAAATAAAAATAGAACATCCCCAGACTAAAGTTTGCCGTTTATTATGACCACATGGAGGCCCATTTATTTTATTTTATTTTATTTTATTTTATGTGTCACTGTGTCTGGTGAAATGGGCGGTGCACCTCCTCACCTCTGCCTTCACTGGCTGCCTTCCTGTCTGTCTGTGGAAAGTTTTCCTCGCAGGCAGACATCAGCAGAAAGATCCTCTTGGACAGCAGACTCTTCCTCAGGCTCGTGTACTCCCATAAATTCTGCATTTTTACTTTCCTGTTGCAGAAAACAAACACATCAGCCACGTGCATGCGCGTGATTGTGTTTAAATATGAATAAAACGGAGTTTTCCCGCTCACCTTCCCAGAGACTTGTGGAAAACAACCCTCCCTCTGCAGGAGTCGAAGTCCTCGATGAGCACCAGGCTCCGGTCCGGGTCGCTGTGGACCCGGTACCCGGAGCGGAGCGGCTCCACGGAGAACCCGGCCGGAGGCTTCCTGAGGAAGTCCCCCAGCTCAGTGACGGTCAGCGCGGCGTGGGGCAGCTGGTGTATGGTCATGGTGTCAGAATGGTTCTCCTCAATAACGTTGTTACTTCTTCTTCTTCTTCTTCTTCCTCCTGTTTCTGCTCTCAGCCTCCAGCCTGCGGCTTTAATAACCTCCGTCAAGTTAAAGATTACTCACCAACACTTCCGGTCTCCTCCGGACAAAATAAAACACCAAATTTGCACATATTCATAATAATCCTATTTCTCATATTTGTTTATCATATATTTATTTTATATTCATTTTTTACGTGTTGTCTTCTTTACTTATAATTTCCTTAATATATTTTATTTTATTTTATTTTTGCACTTTCATCTTCATCATGTATGGGGTCAGTGAGGTTGGTTATATGTGAGGTGATGTTCCTTATTTTGTATAATATTTTCTACATACATATATGATAACACACAATTATTAAGTATTATTGTCATTGTACAAAAACAAAAAACAGTGAAATTATAAGCCATGCAATCAAAATCAAAATTTATTTTATTTAAGATGTTTAGTTATCCTTATGTTTTTTATTCTTCACTCTCACTTTTTTTCACATTATTTTCTATTTGTCGTTTGTATTGTTGACCTATATATTTACTTTAGTTTTAGTTACCTAAAAACATATTACTTACTTAATATTTAAAGAATTATTTGGGGAAAACAACGTAAACATACAAATAAAATGTCTTATATTTCTCATGTTTCCCTATTATTATTCTTTCCCTGAAAGGAACTTTATTTTGAAGGGAAATGTATTGCACTTCCTGCTTTAGTTTGCATGACCTCAGCTGTGGGTGTGGGATACTTTTATTAGTTTATTGAGGCTCATGTGAGAGCTGAACAGCCCTTCCCTACATACATACATGATAACACACATGAGTAGGAGGCAAATACACAGAAACAGACACTTTTATTGTCAGAGTACAAAAAAAAGATAAATTAGGAGCCTCAATCCTGATCAGTGCAGTGAAAAGTCACAGAAAACACAAAAACAAAAAGCATCCACAGCTTGCAACACAAGTCACAACAACATAAATAATAATAATAATAATAATAAAAAAGTTTTTAAAAAATCAATAAAATAATTCAAACTGAACACAATTGTACATATAAGTCCAATTAAAACTAATAATTCCAAATTATTGCTCTCATAAACTAAATAAAGGTTGAATAAATAAATGAATAAAAACAACCTAATTTAATTTAACACAACAAATACAAATTGCACTCGAGGGGTCATTCAAGTATTTGTTTTTGTTTTTCAAAAGAATATTTATTGAAATTTTGCTCATAAATAACAGCAAAAGAAACAACCCTATAAATATAAAAAGAACAGTAGCATAAAAAACAAAATGTAGGTAAATAAATAAATATTAGAAGACAAGAATAAGAAAGGAGAAGTTTAACTTAATTGAGCCTTTAAGGCTGATAACGCTGGAATGTCTGACTTTATTTGGAGCCACTTGAAAGCAGCATTTGACCTTGCTTTTGAAAACAACACGGACTCTCGAACTGAGCAGGAAAAGTACAGCCCCTGATTGGAACCATAATAATGAGTCACCTGAGAGCCTTTGTGGTGCAACAACAACATTCACGAGCTGCATATTTTTGCACTTTATGTCAACAAAGTATTCAAGGTGTTGGTCACGTTTTTATCATAAGCACTGTTTGCTTTGTCTGTTAGATGGATGTGTCTTAACTGAAGCTACACAGAGTCCAAAACAGCCCCATAAATTGCTCACAGCTCTGGTTTTTATTGCTGTTTGATAAAGAGACACTTTACCCAGTCATTATAGCAGCTTACAGTTCAAGCTGCTGTGGAAAACAACGTTTGGGTTTCTTTCCGTAGCTTAATTTGCAGAAAAATGTGAACACTCACAGCTGTGGTGAACCAACCAGTTTGACTTTTGTGGCCAGGACGTCGGTGTTCAGACGATGCCTGACTCACTGGCAGTCTGAGCGGCCCACAGCAGGACATGAGGTCACTCACACACCCTGTGGACAGCTCATGAAGTCCAGTTTATCTTTATTTGTTTATCATCTATTGCTTTCTTTTGCTAACCTCTGACCTCCCGTCGAGGGCACGCAGCTTCCTTTATCTTTTTCAGCCAAGGAAAACATGACAAGACAGAGAAGACTGTTAAACCAGAACCAATTAAAGCTAAACTGATCTCATTTCTTGTCACTGGGTTACAGTTAGAAGTTAGTCATTCAGATGTTTTTATAAATGCCCTTTTTCTCTAAATATTTAAGATAAGATATGTCATTATGAATCCCACTTACATAAACTCACATAAACACTTATGATATATACATTTAGCAACAACATATGCAATATAGGTGAACTTAACAGATGAAAATGCACTATTACACAGAGAAAAGTGTTTATATTGCACAATTAAATGAAGAACTGGAGTAAAGTCATAACGTATATACTTTTATATAGTACATATATAGCTACATATAGTTGGTTTATGTAGCCTCAAAACTGGAAAAATTGTCATTGAGAAAAGGAGGAGACAAATAGGTTCATTTATCAGATTAAATTACTTACATGCTTATTTTTTTTGCTTTTTAAAGGGACCACATTGTGTAGATTCAGATTGTATATTTATTCTGCAGAAGTGTACAAAAGGCCATATGCATTTTTACAAAACGTCAAAGCATCTAAAGAAAGTAGCCTGCACATGTTTTTCTGTTGTTTTATTTTGAAAATAAAACCCTTTAGGATCTCTTTAAAATAAAAACATGTCCTTGGCAAGCGTGCTGAAACAATTAAAACTATTTAAATATTATTATTTTCAATATATTTTATCAGAAGAAAGAGTAAAGTAATATTATGGTGTATTAAATTAATTAGAGTAGTTGGCGGTAGTGACCTAATATAGCGCTGACCGCTAGAGCTCGCTGAAGCCACTACAGCCGAGTTCTGCCAGTACAGGAATGTAGCTAACCAGTTTCTCCACTTCGCCATGGAAAGACGGTGATTTGAGAGGACAAAACAGCAGCCAGGGGAGCCATGTCACTTTATAATGTGGTGAACGTTTGCAAACTGGTCGCTGCGCTTCTTCTTTGGCTCGGTAAGTGGTGTCAAAGCCCTGCTGAGACGGCTACTGCGTTAGCTCAACCGCTAGCGCTAAGGTAGCAGTTGAGCTAACCGGTAACCGGAAATTGGCTCGACTTGGCCTTCAAAATGAAAATATCGATGAAACAAAGCAATACATAGAGGGCATTACAGTAAGAAAATTATATCTATAGATGTATGAAATGAAAAGTCACTCAGTTTATATTAATTTGTAACAGCGTTGTACTGTCTTTGCAACATACTAGCGAGTGTGTTGTTTTATTTTGAAATTCAAACAGGAAACGGTGGTTTTATATTGGCTACCTTGACGCAACACAGACAAATGCAGGTGATTCTACAGTGGGTTTGTAAAAATGCTGCTGTGGTGCACGTGAAAGTAATTAAATATATTATGCTAAATATAATTTATTACCTACAAATATGCCTCCTGAAAGAAAATATAAAAAAATATGCACGGATGCAATTACATGCAAGCTTTTATGTGGAGAATGGAGATGATTTTAAATTACATTTCAGGTGATTCTGTGTGTTTGTAGTGAAATAGAATTTAAAATAATTTTTTTTCGCAAACGATTTCATGTAATTGACATCTATACTTCTAAATGAAGCTTACAGGCAATTTGCAACGTATTTCTGTGTCACTGAATTCAGCCAGCAATCATTAAAAAAGGCAAATCCACGCACACTTATTCTAGGGCCTCTAATCTGGATAAATTAGATAAAATAGCAATATTTTTAGACAATATATTGTCCCAGAAGTTATTGTGATAAATGATATTATTGTAATTTTAAGACCAAGGTATATCACTTATATAAAATAATCTAATAGGATTGTAATGCAAGTACACCCTTTCAATAAGCAGTGAGCTTTTAATTCTTTAGAATATTCACACAGGAATGGGAAAATACAATATCCTCAAAAATAAAACAGAAATGATTGCACCCAGGTGTTATAATATTAGCAAACATCATGCTGGATAAAGTGTCGCTGATGTTATTAAGTAAACAAAGCTGCATGAAAACACAAAATCTAGGTCAGACAAAACTATTAATATCATACGATAAATTCATATTGTAGTTATCTTGACAGGCTGCTTATCAGCAGTGTGACAACAGAGCGTTTTCAGGTCTTTCATGGTTTATTGTTCACGTGTGTATGCACAGGGGTAATAAATTACAATACTAAAGGTGTTGAACTTTGGCTCACTGGCACACTGAGTCATTAATGGTAATAATCACACCTGTGCTTAACAAAATATCTTCTGTGAAAAAGGACTCTTGGCTGATACGGGTGCATTTATTTAATATTTATTTGCTCTAAATACAGAGTAGCCGTAATAAAATTTACTTTTGAAATTGTTTTTCTTTATGCATTTATAGCAGGCACCTGTTGGTTTGTTTTGCCTGTTTCTGGTGCTCACACAGTATAATTGAAAACACATCAAATCAGCCAGACTAATTGAAAACACCTGCATGAGTCACCTGTGGCGTCGCAGGGGGCTGCAGATACAGAACAGACACAAAACTCATCAGTTTTACTGCATTCAGAGGCAGTTTTGCATTTTTTTTGTAGTCTGAAAACGAACAAATGAAGGCTGTCCATCATTTACAGCTACATCCAGTCATATGAATGTATTTCCACACCACAAACCGTGCTCCAGCCTTATCTCTCAGCATAGATCCACATGCCTTATTAAAGTCACATTTACAACCACAGGTCGTCATACCAGCAGAAGCAAAGCTGTCCTAGTTTTAAAGTCTCAGGTTTATTGTGTTCAGATAAGATGTGCTGGTGCAGAAACAACTCGACTCCTGCAGAGTCGGCTACTGCTGAAGCTGCAAAAACATGACCTGTAATAAGCTGTAATAAGACACGTTTCAGGTTGTTTAAAATGAGCAAAGTTGTTCCTTTTACGCTTTAATACTCAGTTTGCACTAATGTTAAAAATAAAGACAAGTGCACTGATTTCGAAATATTCGCTTGTTTATAGACTTCAAGTAGTGATTAGCTTTGATAATGTGTCTGTTTTTAATTTGAGTGCTATAAAAATGAGCAACGTGACATATTCAACTTGAAGTTTTCTGTTTTTTAAACTTTAAAAAGACATTAAACCTTTGAACGCCACCAGATAAATAGGTTTTTTTTTTTAAAAGATTGCCAAAAATGCGTAGAAAGAAACTGTAAAAACAGGCATTATAGTCCGAATTTTAACGGTTACAAACTTTTTTGTTTAGAGGAAGTAAACAAAAAGAAGCTTAAAATTGGGATATTTGTGTCAGAGTCTCTTTCTTCTTCATGTGTCCTTTAAAATCAAACCAGATCCTGTTAGAAACATTAAATTCTGATTCTGATTCCCTGATTGTGCTGATTCCACAGAGCTGCAGGGCTCAGAGATTTTACATATATTTTATATATTGCAGTGAAATACAAGGACACAGTGAGCGCATGTTGATGATATCATTTCTTCTTCTCTCTCTGTTTTAAGGTGCATCTGCTGCAGACACACACACACACACCGGCCGTGATCATGTAAGTGCTGATCTCCAGGAGCCCCCAGGACACGGCTCTGCTGGTGAGTCAGGAGTTAAAGGAATAGTTTCCCTACATTCTGAGAGTTATATGAGACGATTAATACCTCTCAAAGTCCCCCAAAAACTGCACATTTAGACACCAAGTCCCTCAGGAGTACCGCAGAAAATTCCATGCTGTGATTTGATCTCAAAGCCTTTTTACATTTTGGAGATTTCTGCAAAATTAGGATTTTTGGGCGGTTTGATGACAAGCACTTTTGCTCTCTCACCTGCTGAGAAACCTCCTTATTGTCTCTACAGTGTTAAAGCTCCATCCTCTGAACGCTGCAGGTCTCTAGTTTGTGGCTGTAAAGTTTCATGAGGCTGATTCTCCTCGAGGTCACAGCAGCTCATTTTATACACTGAGACTAACATCATCACACAGGAACAACATTAAATAGCCTCACACACTGTTTAGAGACCCCAGGATGCATGTATGATAGGTGAAAAATGTAAAACCTGCGTGTTTTTTATTATAACAGCTGCTGTGTCTCTGTGCAGGACTGGAGCAGGTGGTGCTGGTGATCCAGAGTCAGAGGAACTCCTTCCACGCTCGCCGCGGCGCTCAGAGGAAGCTGGAGATCCTGCAGCAGGCGGCTGAGCTCAAACAGGTAACATACAGCAGTTTGTGTGTTCAGGCAGGCGTCCTTAAAAAATAATTAAGGTATGAATACATTTTTAATCTAACCTCAAATGCATATAATTCCTCTATATTTTCCCTAATTATCCCAGTAATTAGTTTGGTAAACAGCTGACACAGACACTGTTGTTTTAAGGGATGGATGAAGACGAGAATAGCTAAATTAGAGCGATTTACATGCAGAATAACAGGGAGAGAAGATACTTTCGCATCAGGCTTCATTCTGACTGAATGTTTAATTAAATCTGTGCTGAAACCTGCGATAATGAAAATAACTGGAGTACTCAAGGCATGCTTCTTTTTTTATCCTTTTTAAAAAGTCAATTTTGTGGTACTTTCCCAATATTATCCACTAATGTTTGATTATTTTATTTATTATTTTATTTTTTTTAATTATGAGGAATTATCAATTTCTGTCCCCACTTTTTAGTTTGGGAGGGTGTTCATTCTTCATCTTCTTTGGACTAAAATAAAAGAGAAAACTATATAATTCTGTAATTATTTTGTTGTAATTTCATGGAAATTTAAAACCAAAAAGCAGCCAATGTTACTCAAATTTTTTTCTATTCTGTTTTTAATTTATTAATTAATTAGGAACTGGTTGAATAATATTATTCAATAATGTTGATACATTTTTTTTATTAATTCATTTATTTTTATTTTCTGTTTTTTCCTACTTAAAAAAAAAAAGGGAAAACAGAATATAATTTTGTAATAATTTGTTTGTATTTTCCTCGAAATTTAAAACCAAGAAACATCCAACCTCACTGTCAACATAGTAGAAATAAAAAAAGTATTTGCTTCTTTTTCTGTCCTCCTCATTGGGATAAAGTGGAATATAAATATTAGATAAAGTCAGGTTATTTGTTGATAAATTATGGGGTCAATTCGAGGGTGATTTAAGATCCATTTTCAACATGTTACTTGCTGATTATTACCTAATGAAATATGCATACCTGTAAAATCAAGAATTGTAATGAAGCGCTGCAGAAGGTCGTCTATGTATCCAGGATATTCCTGCACTGTGCTGCAGACAACAGGACTAAATGTTGTGATGAGGCGTTAATGTGGTGTTACTCCGGTACCAATAGGTGTCCTCCTC
>CAFUXE010000967.1:381979-395624 GCA_903364295.1 Serranus cabrilla
GTGTGTGTGTGTGTGTGTGTGTGTGCTCTGACTGAGTGCAGGCTGTGCGTCATATGTTGGTCTCCAGGTGTTGGTTTGGATCGTAAACTCTGACAGTTTTTTGTCTCACTGACGTCTGAATCTGTTTACTGGAAGATGAAGCTGAAGTGATTAATGTGCAGAGAATACAGATATCAAAACACCCATAAAGTATAAAAGCTTTTTTAATTAATATGACAATAAAAAATGTCAAAGAGGCAGGTTCACATCAGGGCTGCAAACTTTACTTTATGAGGATGTTATAAGAATTCATTAAACTAACAGTGATTCATTTGATATATTTACTACTTTAAGTAAAATGACAATTCATGAGGATTAAGTAAACTTTAATATACAAATCTGTTACTCATCATTAATTGTATATCTAATCAGAATATATATTATCCGAATCACTACAAGCTGTTTTTTTTTGCTCTTTTTAATTTTACTTACTGCAGCCTTGTATTTTACTGCAATATATAAAACATATATATAAAACATATATATAAAAAGTCCTGCAGAAGTGGAACAACTCAAACCTGTCTTTTGTGCACTATAATGCACATATTTAATGCTATTAATCATTCAAAAAGAAAAAGAAGGTTTAATTTCCTTGATAAATAATAAAAAAAAAAAATTTGAATTTATATATAAACACTTTTCCAAGTGCCCAGAAGTGGACATTGAGAAATGATAAGAGAAAAAAAATAGACAGACGTTTATATATATTATACGTAACAACAGGAAAGTAAGCAGTCATTGAGTGCAGTAAGAGTATTAAAATATAAAACATATAGGTAAAAATAATGGTTGAAATATTCCTTTGGATGGATTAAAACAGTGACAGTCTGATTATTTTAAATAAATTAAAGCAGTAAAGAGAATCTGTCCCGGCTCCCAGACGGCTGTTTTCTTCTTTATTTGTTGACACTCGAAGGGTTTTTATTGTGAAATAAATCATAGAGTCACAGCTGCTGGTCGTGACGTCTCCAAGACACGAGCAGCAGCTTTAAACTGTCGTGTTTTGTTGCCATGTGGAGGTTTTACTGCGGGAGATAAACGTCTCGTCACGAGGCTCTTTGTTTCATGTCCTGTGTGCAGTTTTATGCCTCCATGCTGGAAGAAGCCGAGGCTGGTTTTCTGCCCCATTCTTGTGATAATTATATCTTGAGGAAAATGTTTTTTTATTTGGCACAAACACTTTGAACTTTGGAGATCACAGGTCAAGGGTCAAAGTCACTGTTCACTCTGAAGGAAAATAAATAAATAAAAACGGTAAAAAGTTACTGGGAAATAAAGGTAAACAACAAGTTATTTTACAGATTTTTTTTTTTAGAGTTGATCTAAAAAATATGGTTAATAAACAGTAAATATCTGTATTTACATTTTTTTAAAAATATGTAAAAAAGATGGTAATCTATTGTCACATCTAAACTTTTTTTCTTGCATCACAACAAAGACAAAAATCAACTTTCTCTCACTTTATAATTTCTGCAGGATTTTCAAACTAAAAGTCCATCAGTGTGACTTCTACATCAGGTCAGAAACACTCGAAAATTCTGCCTGAGAAAGTCTGTGAATTCTCTGAGCCACTGAAGAACAAATCTGTTTTGCTCTCACACACATTTCTTAAACTGAGTCGTTCTTTCTGCAGGGAGTTCCCGTTCTTCTTCTTCTCCACGAGCTGTCGGAGTACGAAGGCGACTGGAGCATCCTGCCTGTTCTCCCTCGGTGAGAGTTCAACACAAACACACACGTGATTCAGCAGAATCCAGCAGCTCAGTGACCAAACGTTCATGTGGATCTTTCTAGTCTTGCAGCCGCTTACGGCCAATCAGCTTCCTGGTTCTTCTTCCTGGAGGAGGGAACCGCCGTGACTCTGTCGGCTCTGCTGCAGGTCCTCCGCAGATACCAAGTCCAGCAGGTGACGTGCTCAAAAACATGCAAACAACACTGATTATATGCATTAAAAAACAGTAATTTCACCGTTCCTTTCGCACTTTTTTTTGCACCACAGGAGTGGTTTCTGGGAAAGCCTCTCCATGACACAGAGGCCTCCATCATCCATCACTACGCCTTCTCTGAAGACCCCACGTCCTTTCGTTACCCCGACCCGGCTGCAGGCTGGGCACTCAGCACGCCGCTGCTGCAGAGGTGTGTGTGTGTGTGTGTGTTTCTGTCCAACAGGCTGGTTTACTGCAGCTGCTATTATCTCAGGCTCAGAATAAAATAATAGACACTTTTAGAGAACATAATGAAGGAAATAAACACAAAATTAAAAAGAATTTATTCCACTTATTTGACCGTACTGTTCTGTTCTTTTTATGTACTGAATACATTTATTCAATTACTCTTTTAGTTGCTTCAGTTAATTATTATTATTACTATTGTCATGATTTTATTTTTTATTTTTTTATTTTTAATTGTTGAAATTTTTTAATTTAATTTAATTACTTTATTTTATTTTATTTTTTTATTTTGAAAAATACTTTTAACTCTTTTATTTTAGATTTTTTGAAAACTCTTTTTAACTTAAAATGGGTCAATTTGACCTGCAGCATAACAGATTGGTTTAGAGACATTTGATGCATTTTGTTTTTTGTTTTTTTTTACACGTTGGCTGCAGGAAACTTGTGTCTTGTTGTTTATTTGCAGCATATTTCATGTGTTTCAGGCTGGCAGCGCGGCTCCAACACGAGCAGCTGAAGTCAGATTTCACCATCGACTTGAAGCACGAGGTGCGTTTGTAATTAAGAGATCCAGAGCTGCAAGGAAATGTAATAATTGAACAGTTTAAGGAGCTGTAAGTCACTGCATCTCTCTTTTTATGTCTTCTTTGTGTTTTTGCAGATTGCGTTGTATATCTGGGAGGAAGGAAACGGCCCGACGCTGACGGCTGTTCCAGAGTTTTGCACGAAGACGAGAAACGACTGTGCTACGACGTTTACAACCTACCTGCCCGACTGTGTGCGTAACACAAGTTTATTTATTATTAAAGACATTAAAACTATCATGGAACACATGTGGGATTATGTTTTAAACAAAAAAGTGTCAACAAGCCAGAATATGTTTTATATTTTAAATTTTTTTATGGTTTTAAACACATTAAAAAAGCAGGAAATTCCACAAAAGAAGTCTTGATAAGGAACATTGTTAACTGAAAACCATTCCAGGTCAATTCCACATTTGTTCTTCACAGTTTTGATTTCTTTAATATTAATCTACAATATTGAAAATAATTAAAATAAAGAAAAAACACTGAATGAGAAGGTGTAAACAGATTTTCAGTGAATATTTGTCGTTGGTCTCAGCAGAATCAATCCTGGCTTCACAGAGTCTCTGAGGAGCAGAATTTAATGTTTTTAACAGGATTTAGTTATTACAAACTGTTTATTTTTGGTGATTTTTTAAAACATTTTCTTTCTTTTTTCCAGGGAGACCCGGTGCCGAAGAAAGACGTTTTTGTTGCAGTGAAAACTTGCCAAAAATTCCACTCGGAGCGAGGTGAGCCTGTGTTCAACCCAACTTCTGACTTTGCCAAAATTAACTCTCTTAGTTTCTTTCTCACATAATAAATGTAAATTAAATGTAAATTACGGGACGTTTAGCTGCAGAAGTTTTCCTGAACTCTTTTAATTTGTCTCTGTTTTTTTGTTTACTGTGCGTCCGTTTGTTAACCTGTCGGGTGGAAACTGTTTAAATTCACAACCTCATCCAGGCTGTCTGCTGAAATTACACCAGTTTGTGTAATTATCCAAAACACTGACGTCTGTTTTCAGAGTCAAAACCATTCTGGACTGTTTCAAAGTGTTTAAAAAAACAAAAGTAGAAAGAACAGTGTGTGTTATTAGACATGAATGAACTTTCATCAGGGACCAGGAACCTTTTAAAATCCGGGTAAAGCAAAAATGTATTTGTGATCTAAGTTTTCCAAACCACAGAAAAATGTCTTATGAAGCACCCAGCCACATTTGAATCAGAAAAAAAATCACCAAGTGTGAAAAATGAAGTTTTAAAATAGTGTAAAAATGAGCCGTCTTCTAGCTGCTCTGAGCCTGTGGGGGAACCTGCTAATCGGATGCTCCGACATTAATCTCCCGTTGCTATGGCCACTGACACGAATTAGCCATAGCAATTCCTGAGCTAACGTTAGCTTCAGCAAACTTTATAAGTAAATGTATCAACATAAGCATTAACATTATCACAGCTGGTAAAGTGGTCTGTGAGGGTCCCCCAAAGTATTATTCATTTATTTGATATGCTTGAATGCAATGTTATTGATGTGGCTAGCGTTAGCGGGCTAGCGTTAGCAGGCTAGCGTTAGCAGGCTAGCGTTAGCGGGCTACTGTTAGAAATTCCACTAATTAACTGTTGATAACTGAAAATCAAACATATTCTGGTTTGTTTTACACTTTTTTTGTTTACTACATCATCTAATTTGTGTTCTGTCACAGTTTTTAAGTCTTCAATTTTAATTTACAATGTAGAAAATAATAAAAAATTAAGTAAAATCATTGAATGAGTCCAGACTTTTTTCCTGGTTCTGTATGTAGTTTGAATTATGAGCCGTGTGGTTTATGTATTTATTTACGAATCTATTTGTTGGTTTGTTCACGTATTTCTTAATTTTCATTTATTTATTTCCACATTTATTTCTACATTTCTGCATGTATTTACATATTCATAAATGTATTTGTTTTCCTCCTTCTTCTCACAGTCCCGGTGGTAAAAGCCACCTGGGAGAAAGACGCTGAGTTTCTAGAGTATTACAGCGACGTCACGGACGACTCCATTCCCACAATCAGCCTCGGCGTTCCCAACACTGACAGAGGTGAGCGGTCCGGGATTCCTCAGAGGGAATTCACCTGGAAGCTCTACAGGGAGCTGCAGGGGACATTTGAAAAGCAGTCTGAGTGATTTTCAAACCTAAAATCTATTTCGCAAGAAACAAAATTAATTCTAAAGGTACGGCATCGGTGTAGACTGATTTTTTTAGAAAGATATATCACATGTAAAGCCTAAGAAAGTAGAAAAATGTGCAAAAATGAGAAATTTCAGTCATGTGTGGGTCGAGTATGAGGGACGAAAAATTACATAAAAATAATTAAATGACTAAATAAATAAATACATAAAAAAAAAAAAAAATACATGTTAATTTTATATTTTTTACATGTGTTTTATTGTTTTTATTTTATTTTAATTTCATTTATTTATTTCCACATTTATTTTTACATTTCTACATGTATTTATTTATTTCTGAATGTATTTATTTATTTATGTATTTATTCCTACATTTATTTATTCATTAATATATTTCCACATATGTCATTTTTCATCCCTCATAGTGGTGATGAGGTGCAACACATGCATGAGATATTTAGTTTCACCTGAAGCTCTCATAGAAATATGAACAAAGTCAGTGTTTCTTTTTTCATTTTAGGAAAAATCATTAAATTTTAAGTTGAAAAAGGTCATTAAGGAGGTTTTTTTTCTATGCCGTTAAACATAGTGGCGGGTCATTTGTTTTTAATTAAAATGAATATTCACTCAATGATTTTTCACGCCTCAGTCATTCTGTTATCTCCAAAGATTATTCAGGCGTGCAATAGAAATATTGTACCTAATAATTTTCTATGTATTGCTTGTGTCTCCTCCCTGCAGGGCATTGTGGGAAGACGTTTGCCATCCTGCGGCGTTTCTTGAGCGAAGCTGTGCCGAAAGCTGCCTGGCTGCTGATTGTTGATGACGACACTCTGATCAGGTGGAGACGAACAAACTCACAGACACGACTTCAGAGGCAGTTCTGAAGCCTTAAACGTTTCACTTTATGCCTTTTTATTCACTTTATATGCAACCGTCTCGCCTTCCGAGTCACAAAATCATCAGATTTTAGTCATAAATATGGCAGAAAAAAACGTGGATATTCTGAGATAAAAGTGGTAAATTTGAGATGTGAATTTACATATTTTATGGGATTAAATTGACAAATATACAAGAAACAAATCCTCATATTTTCTGAGAATATAAAGTCATGAATCTGCCCCCAAAAAGAAGAAATTCCTCAGATGTTTGTCAAAAATTAGCCAGAAAAAAAATTGATATTCTGAGATAAAAGTGGTAAACTTGAGATGTAAACTTACATATTTTCTGGAATTAAACTGACAAATATGCATTAAAAAAAAAGGTTAACTTTTGTGAGAATTTAAAGTCATAAACCTGCAAGAACAACTCGCCTACACATGCATGCAGCTGACTTTTGATCTGTTGATTATCGTGCAGTTTGCTCCGGCTGCGGCGTTTGCTGCGCTGCTACGACGCGGAGGAGGCCGTGATCCTGGGGGAGAGATACGGCTACAGCCTGCTGCAGAGCGGATACAGCTACACCACGGGAGGAGGAGGGTGAGGCTGCAGGGGGATATATATATATATATATATTCTTTGAGATTTGTATGATTTAATATCGTCACTGTGGCATTAAATCTGCTGAGTCGGCTGCAGCTCCTCCAGGAGTTTGAGAGGTTAAGATGAAAAACGGTGGAAGAGCTGATTATTATTCATAAATATTCACAACATTCAGGAAAAATTGGCTCCTGGAAAAGTGAAGGAATCTGAGAATGTTTGATGGCCCTGATGAAAACAAACAGAGGATCCTGTGTTTATTTATTTGTTTACTCTGATGAGGATCTCTCCGTGTGCAGGATGGCGCTCAGCCGGGCCGCCGTGTCCCGGCTGCTCGCCAGCGGCTGCCGCTGCTACAGTGACGACGCTCCTGACGACATGGTGCTGGGAAGGTGCTTCACTAACCTGGGAGTTCCCATCACACACAGCCCCCTGTTCCACCAGGTACACACACACACACACACACACACATGCACACACACTGTGGGCTGAAGGTTGAGATGTGCTCAGTGAGAAAAAGGTCGCATGAAGTGTTGAAAATGAACAACAAAAACTCAAATATTTTCTGAGATTATGAAGTGACACATTTGCAAGAATAATAAAAACAATCTCCAAGATTAAAGTGGGAGATTTGTGGGAAAATGTCTCAAATATTCCCTGAAATTATAAAGTCATAAATTTAAATGTATATTCTCTAAAGGGGCACATTGAAAAGATAATAAAACAAATGTTCCCTGAGAATATAAAGTCATTTTTATCAGAAATAACCCTGATATTCTGACTAACTTAAATATTCTCTGAGAAGATGGAAAAACGTGGATATTCTGAGATAAAAGTGGTAAATTTGCGATTTGAATTTAAATATTTTTTTGGGATAAAATGGACAAATATACAAGAAACAAATCCCCAAATTTTGTGAGAATATAGTCATAAATCTGCCAACAAAACCCTCAGAAAATACTGAGATTTTGGTCATAAATATGCCAGAAAAAAACTTGGATATTCTGAGATAAAAGTGGTAAATTTGAGATGTAAACTTAAACATTTTTCTGGAATTAAACTGACAAATATACAAGAAAAAAAAACATTCTGACAATATAAAATCATAAATTTTCCAGAGAAATATCTGGAAGTGGCAAAAAAAACGAGCCAACGAATTTTATATTCTTCATAATAGGAGAAACCGTGTCTTCCCTTAATTGGGAGAAGACCCAAAGTCTTATTAATTACAGAGGAGTAATACATTTTTTATTTTTTTTTATTTTAGGCCCGGCCCTATGACTACTCGGAGACACTGGAGCAGGCCGTGTCCTTCCACAAACACTGGAACGTGGATCCTGTGGGCGTCTACAGAGACTGGCTGCAGGACGTCCCGCCACGAGACGAACTGTAGAGACACAGTACGTATTTACATCAGACTGCAGACAAACACTGAGTCCAAAAGAAGCAACGATACAGAGACGGAAAAGTCTGCTGGAAAACACCTGATTTCATTTACATGTTTGATATCAACGTTAAGTCAAAGGCTGGTGTGTTTATAACGCTGTGTAAGAGCCAATTAGGTTGAAAAAAAATTATTATGGAGACTTGGGATAAGGGAGTTTTATTCTGAGAAGAAACTCATAAATTTATGGGAAGAAAACTCTGATTTTCTGGGAATAAATTGACTCAAATATGCTCTGAGATTATAAAGTAAAAAAAAAAACTCCAGATTAAAGGTGTAAATTTGGGAGATAACTTGGATTTTCTGAGCTCAAAGTGCCAAATAAGAAAGTAAATAAAATCAAATATTCTGAGAATTTAAAATCAGAATTTTGCCAGAAAAAAGGCTCAGAAATTCTCAGAACAGTCTTAAATGTATGAGGAAAGAAATGATGATATTCTGAGATTATGAAGCCATAAAATTGAGAAAAACCTTCAGAGAAATTCTGAAATGAAACTGGCAAATTTATAAAACTCAAATATTCTCTTGGAATACAAAGTCAGAAATTAAAAAGTCAGAAAAAACCCTCAAATTCTCAGATTAAAGTCAAACATTTATGAGAAGAAAACTCAAAAATCCAGAGATTAAAGTCAAATATTCTCTCAGAATTTAAAGTCACAAATTTGCAAGAAAATAACTCAGAAGTTCTGAGTTTGAAGTGGAACATTTTAATAAAAGAGATGCAACTTTATGAGGAAAAACTGAGGAAAACAGTGTTTTATTCTCATCAAATGATACCTAACAGCCTTAATTATCAATAAGGAAATATTATCATCAGCATTCAGGCGTTTGGAGACTCAGACAGAAGGATTTATTACATGTTGGTGCTTTCGAGGCTTTGACAATCATGGACGAACTCGTCCGCTCGCTGTCAAACTTTTATATGTCTGAGACTTAATTTCGTTTTTAAACCAGAACAATCAGATCAAACATCTGAGGGTCACTGCTGTCACTTTAACCCCGAACCAAAAGTTTAATTTATTCCAGAAAGATTATTCTAATTTATTTGTTCTTGTGGTGTTCTGCTGAAGCCACGCCCAGTATTTGTTTTATTTTATTTTATTTATTAAACCAGCAAAAACCTAAACAAAAACAAAATGAACCTGCAGAAATAAAATGCTCAAACAGGAAACGGTGCAGAGATAATTAAAGTAAGTCGTGCATATTAACAAAGCAGTTATTAACCATAGAATTACAATAGTCTTTATAGCTTTAACATGAACATAATCCATTTATCTCAGTAATATTCTTTCATTCATTTCACTTTTAAAAGAAATAGTTTTGCATTTTCTTGCAGGGAATTAGATTTCCCAAAACGATTTCATTTTATCTGTTTTTTTTGTATCTTTATGAACAAAATTCTGCACAAAAAGTAGCGTGAATGTGTTTTTATGAGCTGGCTGTGTGTTGAATATGATGCTGGGATGAGTTTGTATCGGAGGGATTTTAAGCAGATTTTGTTGTGTTTGTGTGTTTGAAAAGTAATCACAGCTGCAGCTGGCAGCATTAAAATGCCATTTAGCGTCTGTTTTTGTGAAACATAAATGTTTGTTGCTGCTTTCTGGAAACCTGTCAAATTAACTTTTTTAACCATTTGAAAAAAATAAAATATTCATTCGGTTGAACAAAACTTTTTGGCTGTTTTTTCACCCTTAACAAACAGAAAATCACACAAAAACTCCACTTTCCCCCTCGTATATAGAAAATAATAAACGGATAACAATCAACATAATGCATGGTGATGAAGGGACCCTACAGAAGAGACAAATAAAGATGATTTAATGTGATATTTTAGAGGGATTTGTGACTAAAAAAGGGGAGCAGCATGTTAAGGGTTTAAAAATTCAATAAAAAACATAATTTCTGGTCTTAAACGAGACATAATAGTTTACATGAGGGAATAAATAAATAAACAGCTGGATAATAATAAGAAGAAGCACAGAGGAAAGTGCATTTTACTGCAAAATGTTACACTAAGTTGTGACAGAGATTCGTGCCTCGAAAACACCAACAATAAGAGATATTTAACATCTCACATGTGGGTTTCTGTGCTGCTGATTAAAGCTGTAAATAAGAAGCTCATTACAGCATTACATTTCCTTTTCTCTCTGTGCCTTTTTAGTTTTTTACACTTGTTACTGTCATTGAGATCAGGATCCAGAAAAGTGCCTCCGTATCATGTCACTGTGACACCGGTTACTATAGCAACGGGGACATCATGGCCGTCCCATTGTGAGGTTTTTACGCTTTGAAGGGTTTTGTGTGCTGCAGATTCATAACTCCAGAGAGGAACTGCTGCGGTTGTTGCTGTTTTAATTGGCATTGATGTATTCTGCTGCATAAAAGAGCTTCTGTCTGAGAGTCACAGGGAGATAAAATATATTTCCTCAGTCTGCTCTCCTTTATAGGTGGCAGCTGCAGGGATGTCGTACACTTCTGGGCTTTTTATTATTAATATTATTATTATTACTACGTTGCTTTTTTCTTGTGTAAAATTCACAAAAAAGGATCAATCTGTTCGTTTCACAACTTTCTTTTCCGGGAACAAGCAAATCACAAATCTCACATAATTACGTGACATCACCACATTTTTTAAAGCCGTAAACTGTTTCAGTTTAAAATGAAAGTAAACAATCGTTAATGTAACTTAGATTTTTTTCAAGTTGCATTTTTTGGGTAACTTACGTCGCTTCATTTACGGCAAAAAAAAAAAACCCCTAAACTATTCTGAGAAACTGTCAAATACACAGGAAAGACTTAAATAATAAGAGGAGAAGATAGTCATAGATATGCCAGAAAAAAACCAGCATAAATTCACAAAAAAATGCAGCTTTTTTTAATTTGTTATAACCGCGGTCCGTGCTATTTCCGCTGAATCACTTCGGTGTTAAAACAAAAGTAAACAACTGTTAACGTAACTTACATTTTTTCGAGTTCGATTTTTTTGGGTAACTTACGTTGTTTACGCAACTTTCGTCGCTTCGTTTATGGCATTTCTCGGTAATCTCCGTAGTTTCACTTCCGGCTTTTCTGGTGTTTTTTATTTACTTTTATTACCAGGAAGTTTTTTTGTACCTAAACCTAAAAAAAGCATAAATTCACAAAAAACTGCAGCTTTTTTTTTTCTTCTTTTTTACAACCGTGACCCGTGCTATTTTTGCTCCTGTGGAAGAATTATCTTTATTCAAGAGTGTAGATTTTCAGAGTTTCAGAGCGTGACCTCACACAGCTCCTTCTTGTGCTCTGATTTATTCTCCTCGTTCTCACATTTTGATGCTAATAAGATCGTGCTCTCAAACTGAAACTCTACGCTCTTGAATAAAGACGGGATCATTCTTCCAGACCTCAGGAGTACAGAAATACTACTTCTGAGGGTCTGTGTTTGTCTGGGCTGCACAAAACCACATAAAAACCCACACACAAGACGTGTTTCTGAGAGGCTGTGAAAGATAATTGTGGGAGAATAAGATTCAGAAGAGGAAGTTCAGAGTCCTTTACTCCAAAGTCAGTCAGATCAGGTTCAGAGGAGCCACGTTGTCGCTCAGACGGGAGCAGAGCTCAGCCGGTGTTCCCGTCCCCTCTGAAGCCTTTCAGCCCCACTGATCCTTCTGCTCTCTCTGGCTGAAAACGAGGCGCCGCTCGCAGCTTTTCTTGGCGCTTACTGCGGGCACAAAGCTGCAGCCGGCGAGCGCTCGCTGGCACTCAGACGGCAGCATGTTAGTGTGGTACAGACCTGTCCTGTCCTGTTTTATCTGTTCGTTTATCTCTTGAGCTGGAGGGCGAACACAGACCTGAAGGAGGATTCAAACAGTTCTGAGCTGCAGATTCTTTACTGCAGTAAAAGTACTAAAACCACACTGTGAAATGACTCCACTGCAAGAAAAAGTCCTGCATTCAAAACTTACTGAAGTATAAAAGTACAAAAGCATCAACGTTTTTTTAATATAATGGTGCATATCTGACCATATTTACACTAATACTGATATGAGCCAATATCAGGCCGGTAATATCGACCAGCAAATAAAAAAACAGGAATATTCTGAGATAAAAGTGGTAGATTTAAGATAAGAAGAAAAAACTATTTGTGAGAATATAAAGTCATAAATCTGCCAAAAAGGACTCAGAAAATCCTGAGATTTTACATAAATATGCCAGAAAAAAACATGAATATTCTGAGATAAAAGTGGTAGATTTAAGATGAGAATTTAAATGTTTTCTGGGATTAAATTGACAAATATACAAGAAACAAATCCTAAAACTTTCTGAGAATATAAAGTCACAAATTTGCCAAAAAAGAAAAAATAAATTCCTGAGATTTTTAGTCATAAATTTGCCAAAAAAAACAAAACAAAAAAAAACATGGATATTCTGAGATAAAACTGTTAAACTTGAGATATAAATTTACATATTTTCTGGAATTAAATTGACAAATATACAAGAAAAAAATACTAAAATATTGTGAGAATATAAAGTCATAAATCTGCCAAAAAGAACTCAGAAAATCCTGAGATTTTACATAAATATGCCAGAAAAAAACATGAATATTCTGAGATAAAAGTGGTAGATTTAAGATGAGAATTTAAATGTTTTCTGGGATTAAATTGACAAATATACAAGAAACAAATCCTAACATTTTCTGAGAATATAAAGTCACAAATTTGCCAAAAAATAAAAAATAAATTCCTGAGATTTTAGTCATAAATTTGCCAAACAAACAAACAAACAAACAAAAAAAACGTGGATATTCTGAGATAAAACTGTTAAACTTGAGATATAAATTTACATATTTTCTGGAATTAAATTGACAAATATACAAGAAAAAAATACAAAAATATTGTGAGAATATAAAGTTATAAATCTGCCAAAAAGAACTCAGAAAATCCTGAGATTTTACATAAATATGCCAGAAAAAAACATGAATATTCTGAGATAAAAGTGGTAGATTTAAGATGAGAATTTAAATGTTTTCTGGGATTAAATTGACAAATTTACAAGAAACAAATCCTAACATTTTCTGAGAATATAAAGTCACAAATTTGCCAAAAAATAAAAAATAAATTCCTGAGATTTTAGTCATAAATTTGCCAAACAAACAAACAAACAAACAAAAAAAACATGGATATTCTGAGATAAAACTGTTAAACTTGAGATATAAATTTACATATTTTCTGGAATTAAATTGACAAATATACAAGAAAAAAACACTAAAATATTGTGAGAATATAAAGTCATACATTTGCAAAAAAAAAAGAATGAAATTCCTGAGATGTTTATTATTATTTCCGGTAGCAGATACAGATTGATGGGAACAAGTTGTCATTCATTCTTTCTTTTTGCCCATTTCTCAAAATTCGGTTGATACATTCGGAGGAAAACTTGGTTTCTGTTGCTGCTTATTTGCTACTTAACGACGTTGCAAAAGCTTTCATGAGCTGCAAACCCTCCACATGTAAATCTCCAGAGATTATTTAACTCACTTCACTTCAGTTTTTTGCTGTTTGAGATGATTTCCTGTGTTTGTGTCCTTGTTAGTGAGTCTGCCGGCTCTGCCGGCAGCGGCTGTTTATCTGTTCGGACAGTTTTAATTATGCTTGTTGCAGCTGAGCTCATTTCTCTTTTTGTTGTGGTTTTGGCTTTAGTATTATTATGATGCTTTCATGCCAGTGATGCACAAACTGGTGGAATATGAATGTCTAAGCACTGATAATGAACTCAGTAAACTTCCCTGCAGGTTATGTGTCTGTG
>CAFUXE010000967.1:421491-449502 GCA_903364295.1 Serranus cabrilla
TTTATTCTTTATTTTTAGCTATCAATGTATTAATCAATATTTTTTATCATCTATCCATGTTTTTGTCTACCTATTTACTTATATTCTATATATATTGTTATTGATTGATCAATCTTTGTATTGATCTATTTTTTAATCTTATCTATTTATGTATCTATTTATTTACTTATTTATTTACTTATTTTTATTCATTATTATTAGTCGTAGTATATTATATTATATCTTATTTTAGATTGTATCTATCGATCAGCTCTTTTATTGATCCATATATCTTTTATTGTTTATTTATTTATTGTTATTATTATTATTATTATTAGTTGTAGTGTTGTATTTGATACAACTTTTATTTACCTATTTATTTATTTAATTAATAATTTAGCATTATTATTAGTAGTCATAATACATTATATTCTATATAATTATATTTAATTGTTGGATTTTTTATTGTTTTTTTTTTTATTCATTGGAAGGCTGTCCTGGAATACTTTTTAAATATTTTTTATAAAGAAAAAAAAGCAGCCTGACATGTTCAGTGCAGCAAGAAAACAGGAAAAATTCTCTGTGGTGTGTGTTTAATGGGAAACGTCAGCTCACACACACTTGTCCCACTCTGTTACCTGCAGGTGCCGACTGCCTCATGGGTGTGTACCTGTTTTTCGTTGGAGTGTTTGATGTGAAATTCCGCGGTCAGTACAACCGGAACGCCCTGCTGTGGATGGAGAGCGTGGAGTGTCGAACCATCGGGTTCCTGGCCATGCTGTCCTCTGAGGTAACCTGAGGAACCTGCTCACACACACACACACACACACCTGTACGTCTCTGCTCCTGTGCAGCTTTTTCCCTGATTCCACATCAGCTGCTGCTGCTCCTGCTTCCAGCATTTAATCAGCAGCATCCAGCTCCTGTGTCCGTCTGTTTCTGCTCGTTATGCTGAGTCAATACAAACAGGAAGTAACACTTTAAAGGCTGTAGAGCTCTAATAGTTGATGTTCTGAAGCCATTTTTCATAGTGGCCAAACTTTGGAATTACAGCATCACGTGGAGTCAAAACGAACATTTCCCACAGACTTAAAGTGGATACATGTCTTATCAGCGCCTCAACCCCCACATAATGGGCAATTTTACCATCAGAATTTGATCTATTCAGTCCAATAAAGTCTTAAAGAACCACACATGAAATTATTTTATTCCAATTCCAGTTGGTGGAGGGATAATTACAGAAGTAGAACCCAAATATCATCCGAACGCTGTGTTTTTGTGCAGAAATTTAGTCGTGAATTGCTGTGCACCTGCAGATTTATAAGACATCTTCGTGAAGTTTTGGTCCACTATTCCACTATGAAGCAATGTTTTTATGAGCAGAGACACGAGGATGAGAGCAACACGATCCACATTCCTGTCGTCAGTTTGGTAATAATGTGCGGAGAATCGAAGCAATGTGGCAACAAATTCAAACATGGACGTGAACAGATTGTGGTTTTAAATGTTTAAAAAAATCTTCAAAAGTCTTCAAGGATGCACAGAAAAGTCCACAGGTCATCTTTAATGTGGACTTTCAGCGTGTGCAGCGTGTCGGATCATTGCATCCTGTCACTTTTGAGGACAAACAGAGGATTCTATTACTCATAAAACAAGTTTTCTCCTCAGCAGAGATTAATGAACTGTACTAATGTCTTTATTTTTGCCCATATTGGCAATAAATCATTTATAATCCAAAGAAGTGCAACATAAGCAACTCATTCACAAGCTTAAGTTGCTGGAAAACAAGAGAATAAAAGCAGTAAACAAAGAAGAAGGTCGTTCAGAGCGTGAAGTTGTTTTGTGCCATGAAGAGATTAGCAGGTTTTTAGAGTCTTATATGGCTTTAATGCACAAACAAGGACTGCCTCACTGCAAATCTGTGACAATAATAGAGAAGATGAATGTTTGTTTGATAGTTTAAAGCATATTAGTGAGTTTAAACCCAGTGCAGGTGGTTTGTGGGTTTAAAACATGTTTGTTTTTCCCACCAGGTGTCTGTTCTCCTGCTGACCTATCTGACTCTGGAGAAGTTCCTCGTCATTGTTTTCCCCTTCAGCAACCTGCGGCCAGGAAAACTTAAGACTGTGGTGAGCTGCTTTCTCTATTAACCCTCTTAACCCTCTTTTCACTGCAATATATATATAAAATCTATTAGTCCTGCAGCTCTGAGGAATCAGCACAATCATGGCTAGAAGTTCGAACAACTCAAACATGTATTTTATACAGAATAACACACTTATAGTCACATAAATCATTAAAATATAAAAAGCAGAATATTAATTTCTCTGATGATAGTTTTTTTAATTGATATTTATATACACAAGTGTCATGAATATTGGGGAAAACATGGATCTCCACATGCTATTCATAATGAAATATTTCCATGTCTGCAGCCTGTCCTGTCCTCTCCTCTCAGCTCTGTGTAAACAGATTTTCAGTGAATATTTGTCACGTGACCGTTGGTCTCAGCAGAATCAATCATGGCTTCACAGAGTCTCTGAGGAGCAGAATTTAATGTTTCTAACAGGATCTAGTTAGTGCAAACCGATTATTTTTGTCAACATTTTAAATTATATTTAATTAACAATTTAATTTAATGTAGAATAAGGTGATTTCTGCAGAAATATCACAATTTTAAGCTTTGTTTTTGTTACTTTTCCCATGGAAACACTTGTTACTTAGAGTTAGACATGACTTCCTTCCACGATAAACTGTGTATTTTTGTTGATTTCTTGAAGGAATTCCCAGACGGTTCATACAAAAACACAAGAAATATCTGCTTTTTGTTATGTTTAGCAGTGTAATGCTCACTTGCTCAGTTGCTCTGTATGAAATATTCATGAATACAGTTTGTTTTTGAAAATAATAAGCTGTTCTGTTGTCAAGCTGCTTCACTTAGTGTGCAACACTCTGTGACTGTAGAAATGAAGCTGCAGAGTGGATCCTAATTACAGCCGGTAGAGCCGGCAGAGCTGTCTGATGTTGAGCACCGACTTTATTTGCGATTGTAAAAGTCAGCATCTTAGAAATCGATGCTGATGTTAAAAGATGAAAGAGGTGCATGTTGTTTTTTTTCTTTCTTTCTTTTTTTCCGTCAGCAAGAAAACAAAACTCTGTTCACTTTAGTTCAGCTGCTTTTCATTAAATGCTGTGTCGAAAACTTAACAACAATAGAAAGATTCAAAAGGATAAAGTTAGGAAAACGTTAGCTCAGTTCATCCTCTGTGACACCATCCACAGGCTTCCTGTAAAGCTGAATGAATGGCGGTGACTCATTCCTCCTAATTCCCAACTAATCCAAAAAATGGGCAAAGAAGTGAAGCTGAGTTGCTGAAAAACTCCATCTGTGTCGGCTTCCACCTGTCACTCTAATCAGCCACGCCCTTACCTCTGTATAACTGTAATTTCCCCTTTTATATCATTTAAACGGGTGAGTTGTTGTCATGATGTCCTGTTTATTTGCACTGTAAAGTTTCATCAAAGTGGTTTACGGGGACTGACTCGCTTTTGGAGTCTGCCTCCAGTGGCCAGACGAGGAACTGCAGTTTAATTTTTCAGCTTCGGAGGTTGAAGCTTTTCTTAACAGAGCAAAAGGACTCATTGTGCAGAAAGCTCCCTCTCAGATTGCTTTATTTATTACAAATATAGTATTAGATTATTATTATTGATGCAGTGTTTTAATTTTCCCAAGGTAGGGCTAACTATTTAACATAATGTTATGATATTTAATTGAAAAAAACTATATTTTTATACAATATTTGCCTGTATGTAGGCAGTATGAAGTTAAATAAAATGGAAAGACTCAAGTTCAAGTACCTCAAAATTGTACTTAAGTACAGTAAATGTACTTAGTTACATTACACCCCTGATACAGTATGAATGAAATTTGCAGTCAGCAGGAAAAAACGTTAATTTAATGACTGAAAATGCTGAAATCCAATGAGTATTTAATGTGTTTAAATCCTTCTTTCATTGTGATCTCTGTCAGAAACTCTAACAGCGTGTGTGTCGTCCCATGTTTAGGTGATCCTGGCCTCCATCTGGCTCCTGGGCTTCATCATCGCCGCCGTGCCGCTGATGAACGAGGACGTGTTTGGGAACTACTACGGACGTAACGGGGTCTGCTTTCCCCTGCACTCTGACAGGCAAGAAAAACCTACTGCCAAAGGATATTCAACAGGGATTTTTCTGGGTAAATTGGAGAAATAAGCCATTATTTTTTTCTTTCTTTCATGTGAGCTCATTTTTCAGCGAATATTGGATACTGAAATCAGCGTTACGATACGTTACGATACGATACGTTACGATACGATACGTTACGTCACGATACGATACGTTACGTCCCGATACGATACGTTACGTTACGTTACGTTACGTCACGATACGATACGATACGTTACGTTACGTTACGTTACGTTACGTTACGTTACGTTACGATACGTTACGTTACGTTACGTTACGTTACGTTACGTTACGTTACGATACGTTACGTTAAGATACGTTAAGTTACGATACGTTAAGTTACGATACGTTAAGTTACGTCACCTTTCTATATTTTAAAGCCATCACTGGACACAAACTCTGACCTCCTTTCCTCCTTCGCTCCTGTAATAAATGCTACGGCCACTAGAGGTCAGCACCTGTCAGTAATTGTTAATTTAGTAAGTAATCATACGGTTGAATGGAGGTTATCACCCGTCATCCACCAACCAACGTTGGTGCAACGTTTGCAAAAGTAAACATTTCTGCATTTCTCTTTTAGTTTAACTTTGTTTAGGTGCCAAAACTACTGTTCAAAACATTAAAAAAAGAAATCGTGTGTGGTTATATTTAGGTAAAAGCCTCATGGCTTGGATTAGATGCCTTAAAAACTAGTAATAAATTGGCAAAACTACACAGTTAAGTTAAGAACATCTTTGCTTGGATTGAATACTTTACGTTATACAAAACAGGACACTCCCATGGTAATTAAAAATGCTAATAAGATACTTTTATTCTACATTTTAAGCCCATCACAACCTTCCTCCTTTGCCAGTCCTCCTTCGTTCCTGTAATAACCACTGTGGCCACTAGAGGTCAGCACCTATCAGTAATTGTTCATTTCATAGCCCACTTAATGGGCTCACAACGACATTTTTTGACTGACTTGATAGAAGGTTAAGGAGGCATCTGCTTGCAAATACATATTTGGATAATCTTGTTTTTATATGAGGAATGACAGCTGAAATAATGTAGGTTTATTTTTAAATCATTCAAAAGCAATGTGACCCCATTTAAGTGACATTCGGTAAACACTGTCACTGTGTACCAACCATCAGAATCAGGAACAGTGCTGCACGTTGATTTGGCTGCTCCACAGAAAAAACACTATAACTCCATCAACAATGCAAGATTAGTGTGGGTGTTTATTACGCCGTGTTCTCACTGAGGAACAGGGGAAGTCTGGCAATGCAGATGAATAAATTATGGGGGATATTCTGTCTAAGAGTGCCAGCGTTTACATCAGAACGCTGTGAATTAATTCATGAGGTGCCACCCTTGTCGCTCATCACCTCTAGCTTTTCTTTCTTGTGTGTGTGTGTGTTTGTGCATGCAAGTGTGTACTGTACCTGTCTACCTGTGCACATTTATGCAGTGTGGAAAAGTACATTTGCAGGTCTTTTCTGAGGTAAAATATGCAGCGTTTTCACACAAAAAAAACAGTGTGACTCATACAAAAGTTCTCCCTCTCAGTCTACTTATGCCCCACTAGAAGTGCGGTGATGTCTTTTCCTACAGAGACTCTCCTGTATGTTGTGTTTCTTATTATTTTTGCTGTGTTCAGGATGTTTTTGGCCCCTTGGCTGCAGCCTCCGCCTAATAACAGCATGCAGGATGTGCAGCTTGTTCTCATTTTCAGGTTGTCAGATACAGCTGTCTATATCACACTCCTCTGACTCGGATGATTCAGATGCTCAAGACATCCTTTAGCCTCTAAATGATGCAGTTTTTCTACCTTTTATACCCCTTTTCCACCAGTGCTGGTTCCAGGCCGCTGCTCATACTGGTTCGCAGTTGGTTCAACTTGCGATCCAGCTCCGAACCTGTTTGTTTTTTTAACCGGCTTGAGATCCACGTCATTACACAGTATACGTCTGTATACGTCTCTGCTCTCTCGGCAACTTTAACACTAGCCCTTTAACGCTAGTCTGCTAACACTAGCCCGCTAACTCTAGTCGGTTAATACCAGCCCGTTAACGCTAGCCCTCTAACGCTAGCTCGCTAATGCTAGCCCTCTAACTCTAGCTCGCTAACGCTAGCTCGCTAACGCTAGCCCTCTAACGATAGCCCTCTAACACTAGCTCGCTAACGCTAGCCCGCTAACGCTAGCCCGTTAACGCTAGCCCGTTAGCGCTAGCCGTATCAATAACATTGCATTCAAACATGTCAAATAGAATAAATACACGTTTTTTCATTGGTCTTGCCATCATAAAAAGGGGTTTATTAAGGTGAGATTGAACCAGCCGAACCTGCTCTGTTTTGGCCACGCCCCCTGAAGTATTTCTGAAGGATCACAAAGGAGATAACGGCACACTGATGTTACAAGACGAAAAAGATCAGATTTCCCCTTGCTAGAACACATTAAAGTGAGTTTTTAGACCCTCTGAAGTCGCCGATCACACCAGCGTGACTGCATGACATTTAAGATAAGCAGCCTTCTGTCAGCTTCCCTCTAAAGTTCTGCCTTTAAACTCCACGTCAGTTTCAGTTTGATGATGATAGGCCCAGTAAAACCGGAGATAAGGTCAAATATATTAAGTTTAAAAATATAGAACTAGATGTTCTCCTCGTTTTACCTCTGATATGTTATATTTGTAACCAACATTTACAATTATTTATTGGCCATGATAATGTTTTTGCGAATGTTTTTTTTGTTTATCCAGTAAGTCAAAATGAAAAATAATCAGCAGGTCATATCGGTGAGGTTGTGCTGGAATAAATGACACCAACATGGCATGGTGAACATTTTTAAATAATATAAACAGGCAGAATGAAAATAGACCAAAACTTCAAAGTGGCAAAATCTCAGTTTGCTTGTAGACGAAATGTGTAATATAGATAAAAGAAAAAAACTCAAAATAGTAGAAATACTCGTGTTCATGTGGAGGAAAGTTACTTTACAGATTTTATATTAAAAAAGATGATAAGCTTGTTTAATAAAATGCAAAGTAACTGTCCTTGCCATATTTTAGATGTTGGCATCCAAGAGTTAAAAACTAATACAATAATTATCTCATGATCCTTCAAATGCATAATGTGACCTTTTGCAGGGGACTCAACCTTTAGGTTGTGAACCACAAGATTATTAAACTCACTGTTCATGAAGAACTCAAAACGAGCTGCATCAGTATAATACTGTCATATATAATAATATATCATTATAAGGTTGTTTTTTTTCTGCAGAATAACTTTATGCATACTTTTATGATAATATTTGCATCAGCAGGACTTTGACTTTAAACTCCCCTGACTGTATTTATGTGTCTCCTCAGGTCTGAACCTGGTGGCCTTCCTGGTGATCACCTTCTCCTACTCCAGCATGTTCTACTCCATCTTTAAAACCGGCATCAACGCCACGGACCTGCGGAGCCGACTGCACAGGGACGTGGCCGTGGCCAACAGGTTCTTCTTCATCGTGTTCTCCGACGCCCTCTGCTGGATCCCCATATTTCTGGTCAAAGTGCTCTCGCTGTTAGAGGTGGAAATACCTGGTAAGAATTGATTTATTTACATCATTTAATATCGGATACATCACTAGATCACACAGTGTTCATATACTCATGGAAACATTTACATATTGTCTCTTTTTAAGATCAAATTAGACTTTATTTAGTCGTCACAGCAGCTCAAGATACAGACAGAAGAGTTTAAAAACAGAATAAGGAATAAAAATATGACATACATTATATACATGGCTCTTATTTGGCATTTAATATTATTATTAAACATTGTTTTATTTCCTGAGAGTATTTTGTATTTCACAGATATTGCACATTAGAGAAAATTAGATTGGAGCATGTTTAACAAGTTGTATGCATTAATATAAACAAATAATTTAAAATATATGTTGAGGTATATAATATAGAAAAATATACAGAAGTTATTTTTATATAAGATACGCTGTACAGGAAGTATAAAGAGTGCTATTTAGTATGATGATTGATATAAGTATGATAATATTACAATATAAGTAAAATAATCAGACACTGCAAAAGATAATAAAACAGTAAAATATATGATATGATGTATGTACTTTCCGTGGTCGAATGTAAACAGAGTGTTGCATTATGTTTTATTCTGCATTTCTCTCCTGCAGGCACCATCTCCAGCTGGGTGGTGATCTTCATCCTGCCCATCAACAGCGCCCTGAACCCCATCCTCTACACCCTCACCACCAGCTTCTTCAGGGAGCAGGTGGAGGTTTTACTGTGTCGCTGGCAGCGGAGGCACACTCTGAAAAAGGACCGTAAAAGCCTCACCTCCTCCACCATCTTCATGGAGGCGGGTCGGCCTCCCAGCTACCAGCCGCCGGCGTTCCTGCAGCAGGCGTCTCTGACCGATGATTCCCGCTACGCCTGATGGAGGCGGGAAGCTTTCCTGGGACTTCTGCTCGAGGGGCCTGATGCTGGTTTTACCCTTTCGGCCTCCTGCATCGTGACAGCAGCACGATTTTAAAAAAACTGGCTCCACATTTGTAAAAAATGACGCTTTTATCCAAAGCAGATTCCATGTTTTTCTCCCTGGGTGCACACACTCGGAGCACGTTGGAGTTCAAACCATCAAACTTACGATTTGAGGATGTACATCTGGACCACTTTTCCTCCATGCTTGCCTGCTTCTGCAGTCGTATTTTGGATATTAAAGGAATAAAAAAGACGCTGGATAAGAGGATGAATACCAGCATGCACTCTACAGATCCCAGTTGACTTAAACGGCTTAAATCAAGCAAGAAAAGTGCTTTTACAGAATGCAAAAAGTCCTTCAAATGTCTTTTGTTTTATTGGAGTGGATCTTTGGTGAGAATATGGAGGAATAGAGCCGGAGAGAGAGATAGAGGGAGCTGCTGCCAAATCTGTTATCTCACAGGGTCCGTTTCCCCTGCAGTGACTCACAGAAGAGGCTCTCTGAGTCACAGACTGATCGGATGCTCAGCCGGGAGAAATGGTTCAGAGATAAATTAGTTTCACTCTCTGTGAAAAACAAGAGGTGACTGCATCAGCTGACGCAGCGTTTATGAAAAATCCAGCTCGCATTACTTTTAATTTCATCCACCAGTTAAAATGCAAATGCAAAATCCTTTTTTCATGACAATTTAATATCTTCTGTGAAACAATTTGAATCCAAATGAGACACTTTAAGGTAATGATGTTATCCAAACAATCCTGCTGTCGTCATCAGCTTTTGTCTTCTTCTCTTTACTTTTGCTCCATCAGTTTTTAAGCGTACTGCCTAATTATCCTTACATTTCCTTCTTTAATGTCTTAACATTTTGCCCCCTTTTATAGAGCATTGGGGTTGAGGAATAAGGTTATTTTAGGGGACAATAGCAGGTAAACAGTAGATGTGATCTACAACATTTGAAAGGTAGAACCTGAAGATTCATTTGAGATGCAGAAATAAATTAAAATCCAACAATGAAAGTGTTTAAAACATTATGATATGAAAATATGAAGACAATTCCCATGGTTCATTTTGTCTCATGACTTGTTTTTCTATTTATAGGTATGTGTTTGGGATAAATTAACATTTTTGTTTTATTCTATAAGGTACTGACAATATTTTTCCCAAATTCCACATGCAAATATTGTCATTAAGAGCATTTATTTGCAGAAAATGACAACTGGATAAAATACGTAAACAAAAAAAAAGATGCAGGGATTTCAGACCTCGAATAAGGAATAATATAAAAAACAAAGTCCATAATAATTTTAAACAAAACAATACTAATGTTTTGACTTAGGAAGAGTCCAGAAATCAATATTTGGTGGAATAACTCTTTTTTTTCACTTGATTTCTGTCAGAAGTTGAATGTTTAATTGCCAATGAGATTTCAATGAATTCATCTAGTGCTGTAATTACCCACAAGACACTTTAAATATGAGAAAAGCTGGTTAAAAAGAGAAAAAAAAACATGAGAAAAAGAGACTCAACCATCGACAACCACTGAATGTCGTGCATCAGTTCTGTGTAGCAGCAGCTTTTCTTCACTGATGCCAATTGTTGCCATATTTGTTATGTAGTTCTGTGAAATGTGCCTTTATTTGCCTTTTTGGAAACACTCCATCTGCATGTCCAGTCAGCGCTCTGACTGACTATGAAGCTAAACCAATATGCTGCAGCATCTTGAAACCCTTAAATCTTACTTTTATCGTCCTGGTGCTCCTTGTTTAAAGTTACATTTAATGCACTAATCCACGCAGGAGGAGTTTGTTTAATTCAAATGTTTTGTGAGACGCCATCTTGCTTTGTGTCTATTTATACTTTTTTATACTGCTGTGTATTAATAATACTTTGCTGCCTTTTAACAGCTGCTTTAATCCAATGACAATCATCGACCAGATAATGTTGAAGAAGACGAGGAAAGTTTAAACGTGCACTGATTTCTATGGTGGTTTTCTAATGAAATGAGAACGATCATTTGCTGTCATGCTCTGCAGACGTGCGTACGTTTGTTTTTGTTGTGTAATATTTGTTACAGAAGACTGTTTTCATCGTGTTTGTTCTGTATGTTGTTGTGTTTGTTGGAGTCGTTCTGTGGCTCTTTGATTGAATTAATAAAAAAAAAAACAAGAAGAAACTTGAAGAACATTTAAACATTTTGCCTGAAATAATACGAGATGTGGACTTGAGTCATTGTGACTCGACTCTAGTCACTGTTTTGATGAATTGCAACTGAATCTCCTCTCTATCTTGCTATCTACGTCGCTGCTGTTACACTGGAAATGTCCCTGTTGTGGGATTAATAAAGGAAATCTTTAAGTTGACTTGACAAAAAAATACATGACTTGAGACTTGACTTGGATGTGGAAGTTATGTTGACTTAATGACTGCCATGTTGAAATCCAATTTAGGTTTCAATCTTGATCATGTTTTTACATTTTTCATGGGTAATTTAATGCAGCATAGAATCGCTATTATCTGTTGAATCATTTTGTTTTGTGTTTTCATTTGACTTAGACTTGTAAAATAAGGTTTGTCACTTTAAATTTTTGTTAAAAAGTTTGGTTTTATGTTGTGACTTGACACATGTCTGGTGGTCCATTAAGGCAACATGTGAACCTCAGAGGAGCTCAGTGAAAATGGGACAAACTGGCTGATAAAAACAACAGCACACACACACACACACACACACACACACACACAGACATTAAGATGTGCTGACTCAGCAATTCTGTTCTAAAATTATAAAGCAGCAGAAAAGAGCAAGAGCTGAAACACTGACCCACTTTTCGGTTTCTTTCATCTGTTTAAAGAACTACAAATAGAAATGAATAAATAAACACTAGGAAGCGAGAAATCTCCCCACAAATCTTTCTTGCGTTATACCTAGCATGCATTTATGCAAGTTATGAGAAAAATAAATTGTTAGCTGGGCCTATCCATGTCCTTTTTGTCTAAAAAAAAATTAAATAATATAAATGATGAAAAATAATGGGGATGAGAAAAACCATTTAAGATGATTCACGAGCCAAATAAAGGAGGGTTTGGTTTGACCGCACCTGCGGCTCTCAGCATCCCTCCGTGGCAGCAGGTGTCCTGCCCTTGGACCAAGTCGCACCCCTTAGCGACAAGGTTGACGGACATTGCCGCTAAACCAATAGAAAACGAGCCCTGCCTCAGTCTCCAGATCCTCGGCTCCTGATTGGTTGCTAGGGGCGGGGCCCTGTCATCCTAAAGCAGTTAGTGCTGTCAGCCGGGGCGGCACGACTCCCCGGAGGAGAGAGAGAGACGCGACGGATTGATGAAAACAAGCCCCTCAAAATCAACACAAACAAAGAATCCGTGTCTGGAAATGAGCCTGTAGTCGCCGAGGTCGACGCAGAAAAAGGTAAAGCCCAGTTTCATGTCGTTTTAACGCTGTGTGTGGCGGTTTTTAACGGAGCAGTGTTGACCACAAAGACAAACCCGAGCAACCGTCTTGATATCGCATCGATATAACTACCACAGGGGCTGTTACTAGCTCGTTAGCTGCCGAGTTAGCTGCGGGCATTAGCTGGTTATAGCATAAATAAAATTAAAACAACCTTAAAAACACGCTGCCACGTTTCTTTGGTAGCGCTCACACAGCGAACAAAGCCGCGTTGAGGCTGTGGGAGGCACATTAGCAAAGCAACAGTGTTTACGTTGATTGTAAATACACACTTCGTGATGGCGGTGAACGATTAGCTAACTAGCTAGCTTACATTAACGATATACCGGTCAAAACATGGCCAGTTGAGGGCTTAAATACACTATATATCCCCTCGAAGTGTAATTTAATATAACACATGAATGAGCCAGTGGACCACTCACTCTATTAATGTGATATTTCCACCACCTCATTGTGAGCATGAATACATAGTTATGGGTTATGGATTAAAACATACAGGCTTCAAATTGTTAACTTAAATGGGTTATGGTCCAGTGAGTAGCTCTGCACTGAATTATTCTGCAGCTCGGGAATATTTTGTGAGAGAAAAGCCAGTGTTGTGTGCAAGCATGTATTATTTACATGCACTCATGTACAGTCTGTACTGTACACTCTTTTTATTTCTGGTCATCTTGGAAAAACTGATTTTTGTTGTATATGTGTTTTTGGATTGTATTGGCATTGTTGTTGGTGGAAAGTTGCTGAGTACATTTACTTAAGTACACATTTGAGATACTTTACTTACCTTTTTTTCCATCAATAAATATAATTCGATAAAATATTTCATACTGAAAAGGGGCAATACCGCATAATGCATACTTTTATTTTTAGTGCTTTAAGTATATTTTACTGAGGCAATATTTGCCATGAAGGACTAAATAATAAATAATAAACTAAATATTTCTATAGCATGCTACTTTAATTCTGTACTCCAGTACATACATCAGATAGCTTTAGTTTTTTTTTTTTTGCAGATTCAGACTAACAAAAAAAATCAATGAATAATCTATAATATATTTTGCATATACTGCAATATTTAAGCAATATGATATAATTCGATAATATAATGAATATATTTTTTTAAATGGCCATTCCTCATAAATGAGTATGTTTACTTTTGTTACCTTTAGTATATTTTGATCCTAATAATGTGTGTTATAATCTCCTGCTTTAATCTTCTACTTTTTATCAGCTGCAAAATAAATTAGATTAATTAATCAATTAATATAATCCAATATTATAATTATATATAAATCTAAAATGGGGAAATACACATAATGAATACTTTTAACTACATGCTACATTAAGTATATTTTGATCCTTATATTTTTTGTATTCAAGTAACATTTGCGATACAGTTAACAGCTTTTCTACAGTGTGGTATTAAAGTAATAGATCTGACTTCTTGTCCAGTACTTAAATTCTTCTTGGGTGGTATTAGGATGTTGATACCCCTCTTTTGGCGAGATTTCCTCCCCGCCTGATCTGTTCATGCTCCTATTTTAAGCCAGCTCCTCCTTACTCCTCGCCCTCCCTCCCCTCTTTCCTTCCTCAATCATCTCCCTCTCCATCTCTCCAGCTGTTTGGCACAGCCAGTCGGCAACGGCGACCCAGTTAACTCCATTGTTCTGTGTCTGGACTACTAGTTACACACAGACACACACAGACAGCATGACGTGTGTGTCACAGCGCTGTGCTTCTGCGAGGTTTCCCCCCACTCAATTTCTAAATCTAGTCTGATGGTTATAGAATATCTCTCCTCTTCACTAACCTCTTTCCTTCCTCATCTTATAAAAGCTGTTTATTTAATCAGGAAAACGTAGGCTTGTCTTAATTTTATTACCTCAAGATTTGTGATAGTTGTTACAAAAAAACACACACAAAATAACCATATATCAGATGGAAAAGGTGCTTAAGGGAAAATCTAATCCTTTATTTTTATAAGCTCCACATTCTTTACAAACCAAGATAAAAGTTTAACTTGTAGGAAAAGATTAACTGATTTTTTCTATTTTAGTGTCATGTTTTACATCGTACATTGTCACATAAACACAGCTTTACATACTGAATTCATACAAACAGAACTACATTTTGCCAAAAAGAAAGGAGCTTTCCTGGAACATAAATCAAGTGAAATCACAATCATGTAGCCAGAAGAAATGTGCATAAACAAATGACATTTTTACGAAAGAATACACTTAGTTTGTCATCATATAAGGATAATAAAACAAGAAATTACACATAACAAACAATATAACTCCAGCAAGAAGGCAGTGGAGCTCACCATGCTAAAGCATCTAAAGAATGTGAGGATTTCCCTCTGACTTAGTCATGTTTTATAATCATATGCATATTAGTAAGCATGTGGAGGTTTATTATTATACACTATAGCTTGTGCAATATGGATATCACTTCTCTATAATGTATTAATTTAATGCTTTTCAATATATTACCATCATTTAATGGTAATTAAAATAAAAGAAATATTACTTAAAATTATTCAGTTCATGCAAGTTGAGTGTAATTGGCACCAACGGGATTAATCAAATGCATACAGTTGCTTGTTGTTCCACCTGTCAAAACCTTCAAAATTTAAATTATTTAGAAACTACAAAGAGAAATATGCATTTTATATCATCCTCTGTGCATTTTATAGGTTTTCCAGCAGGCTGGTTTAAAGGGTCAGAGGGTTTTCTTGACCCATATAATCCTATAAGTGAAAACATTTCAAAAATCCATGCACTAAGCATTAAGAGTTGTTCCAGTTTTTTCAGTGGGGGGTTATTAATGCCTGTGTGAGACCATTTGTGGCAGTGGCTGAGCTTCTAGATGTACCATGCATGTGTCAGAATTGAAGAGGGCATCTAGATATGTCTCCAGTTGCACGATTTAGAGTTTGGCAAATTGTTTCGTACCGTACTTGACATCTTATGAGCAGAGTGTGAGAAATTCAACCACACCAAGCTGCATACTCATTTTTTCCTGCAGAGGTGTACTTTGTGTCGTGTTTTGGACTGACTGTTTGCACAACTAACATATTTTCAAAAAATGGCTTTTGCTGCTGCTACATTAGCTGTGTTTGACCTGCACCACATGTGGTTGCCCTTCTCCTAGAAGAGTACTGAAACAGCAGCACAGATGGACAAGCTTTACAATATTGAGGCCAAAACATCTTGATTGCCCCCTGGTGGCGGGCTGCTGCAGTGTCGCTTATAAACCCCGCCCCCTCCATGTAAGTGGATGAGCCAAATATTTTTTTCCAAAGATAATTTCTGTCCTTTTAGGTCAATCTTATCACTGATGTTTCTTCAAGTGTTGTTTGTTCTTATAAATTTAGTTTTAATTCGTCATTTGATTCCATAAAACGGGGCTGTAACATCATGATTGACTTGCATTAGGTAAAAAAAAACTAGCTAAAAAAGTTCTTCAAAGAACTACGATCGTTCCTAGTTTCAGACTCGTCTCCCCTCCAAAGAACGACCCCATTGGTAGTTTGTACTTGTAGCAAAAAAACAACCCACATTAATGTTTGACACTGTCCTCCCCTGCCCTCTAGCTGCTGTATGAAACATGGAAGTTGCACTCGGTGTGTATGGGCGTTGGTGTCCCATATGAAAACAAAAGTAAACGATGTCATTTAAACATCATTTCACTTCCCTGCAACACGTTTTTACATAACTGTTTAGTCCCGTCATCCTCGAAACTACTTCACTTCTGGCATTTACATGCATTTACTTACTGTTTAAACTGTCTTTAATTAACGCCTAACCAGGAAGTGTTTGCCCGAAACCTAGCTGAGCAGCCTTTTATTTTAATTTTTTTAACCACAAACCATATGTGTATGTATGATAACGCTCATATGGGTCGTTTTGACAAAAGCTCATATGGGTTTTTTATTCTGTTTATGTTGGGGATCATGTTGTTCTTTATTCAGTCTATGTACAGAAGCTGAAAAAGTTCCTCAAAGAACTACAATCGTTGTGCGGACACAGTAAAAGATTTGTTTTTATGGAGCTGTGAAGAAATTCCTGTGTGACAGACACTGGCTAAAGCTGTTGTTTAATGGTTGTTAGTGTCCCAATATTTCACCTCTGTTGCTCCGTGACGTGTGGCGTCCACTGACCTCTTACTTTACTGTTGGGATTAAATCAAGCTTCATCTGCATGTTGGAGAGCAGCAGAAACCACGTCTGACTTCCCTTATTCCCCAAATCCTGAACTATCTGTCTTCCTCTCTGTCATCGTTCCCATAGATACCTCCCAGCACCTCACTCCCACTGGCTTACATAACCCGCTGTTTCTGCCAGGCACACACAAGTCCACACAGGGACATCTACACACACTCACACACACATTCCTTACCATCACACTCCCTGTCTAACTTTGCCGCAGGTGCTAATGCGCTTTAAATTAGTGCTTGTTTTATGGGTGAGCTCTTCTACTGAACACTCTTTTACTTTGAATGATCTGATGATCCTGTTTCTAAGTGTTCACATACTTTTCTACAAGTAGAGTCAGTAGTTGAGTTACACCAATCAGATGAAGGTATCTGTGTATATGTTTTACAATAAGCGTCTATACGAAAAAGTTTTTTTTAACAAACATATAATGCAGAAATATTTGATATAAATAGCTAATCAGCATTTGACAGTTTTTTATTTATCTATATATTTATTCATTTTTTTCTCAGTGTTTATTTCTAGAATTTAAGTGACAATGTAATACACTGTATAATGTATAATCATGTTCTTTTTATTTATATATTAATTTATTTATATGATTTATTAAGGGGTGTCATATAGCTATTTATTTATTTTATTGATTTAAATCAGCTATTGACTGATACTAAAATACAGCACTGGTGTTTATTCAGCTATTTATTTTATTTATTGTTTTGTTTCTCAGTGCTTATTTCTAGATTTGAGGTGACCATATAATATATTGTTTGTATAATGTGTAATAAGGTATTTATTCTTTGAATATTTTTAGGAAAGCAGACTTCTGAGTACCTTTGCATAGTCAAAATGGTGCAAAATTGACGTAAAAAGGGGGAAAGGGAAGATGTTTGGTTGAGGATTAATCCATTTGACTTGTTTGTTTTGTGTGTTTGATTTAGGACTTCAGATAATTGGTCAGGGAATTAATTTTTTTAAAGATTTGATGGAGTTCTGAGGCTGTTTGCTGCTGCATTAGTCTGCACATTAGACCCCAGAGATAGTGTTACATAACAGCCCTATATATGTATAGAAAGGCTGAGGGGCATACTGTACTGTGAGTCTGTAACTGCACGTCCACGGCTAATATTTGTGCATGAATTAATTATTGTGGTAGCACATATTCCCCCTCCTTCCTTACAGAATTCATGCTTAGTGGCGTGCTTTTTATGTGTTTTAACTCTCAGGTTCTTCAGTCTGCACAAATGCATTAACATTATGAAATTTGAATGTATTTCATGTGTTTTATCTTCTCAGAGCTGAGAATTCCCAGGATAATATTCCTCACAAAGAGGGTGTAAAAACAAACAAACATAAATAGTGTCAGAAAGTTTCTTTAAAACTGACCTGCTGAATCAGAAATGCAGAATTATAATTTCTGTAATGGGCTGAAGGGGGCACTATTGTAGTGCCAGTGTGTCGGCCTGATGATAGCAGGAAAACAGTATTTGTTGTGACTGTGATCAGATGTGTCAGCAGTGGCAGGATTCATACCTGTAGCAGTTGTACTGTGACGGCAATTTCTGCAAGTATTTGTGTTGTGATTGTTTCTTTAACTCTATATTTATATTCATATACTCCTTATGAGAAGGTAAAATGTGGAATACCTGTAATATTTAAGTTAATTAAGTCGATTAAGTAGGTAGATTATGTTTCAGTATTACCTGATACTGCTGCTTTAGCCTGGTTCCAGATCCAGAATCACCAACCACAGTTTGTTCCCAGATTCAAGGAAAAAGCAGATGCCAGTGCAGTGTGATATGATAATCAGCTTCTTTGATTTCTGCTGATAATGATCTCACACTTTTAGTTGGCCTCTGTAGGCTCAGAAGAGGAACGCTGCAAGCAATTATAAGGGAAGTCACTGTAGAGAGAGAGAGAAGCGAACGAAAAAGTCAAAGTGCTGCTTTGACCCTGAACAGTCATGTGTGCAGCACCCTGACTGCACCAGTCATGTGATACCAGCATAAACATGCAGTAAAAATAAATACTATGTCACTTACTGTGTTTAAACCAGTGGAAGGAAGTAGTCAGTAAAGATTAGTTTAAACTAGTCGACTAATAAACAAGTAAGAAAACTCAGAAAACAGTCCATATGGAGCACAATGCAATCTATAAGGTTAAACTAGTACAAAAAAAATATGCATATATTTTAAGAGACTACGGCATCATTATAACAATGGCATTTTTTAGCTGGTTTAAAATAATCGGCAAACAAACAGCCTTTCCTACAATTAAAAAACAAAAAATTATTAGAAAAAACACAAAAAATAATAAATAGGTCTAATAATTAACATGATTAGCACTTGTACTACTTCTGTTTTAGTCATTATTTTACTTACTCGACTGATAAGCTAATCATGCAAATCCCATAATTAAAAAATATTAGTTATTTTGTTAGTTAGTTATTTTGTACACAAAGACAGACAGAGACAAGCCCACGAAAATATAACCTCCTTGGCCAAGGTAATAAAAGATTAAATAAAAGAATAAATAAATAGTGAAATCCACATTAGTGTATGTTCAGTATCAGTCTTTTTCTGCTTTAAATGTTCTGTAAAAAAAAAAGTCTTCGTAGTCGTGCATGTCAGACTTGGATAGACCAATATCACCAATTATGTCGGTCAACCGCTATATCGGTTGGGCTCTAGTACAATAACCAAAATCCAATGGTAGATCAATAATTCACATTGCCATGTAAGCATCATAATAGTATATAATCACAGGGTGTTAAACAAGACATTGTTACTTGGTATGTGCTTTAACCAGCACAGACACCAAGATGTCCCATTTATGTGCTGGTGCTGACAAGTACCAGAAATGCGTCCTTAATCATATGTACGAGCAATAAATCTCAGGCTGCAGCTGTCAGCAGAACAATAATGTTTGTGATACAAAGCTGCAGTGTTTGTTACAAAGACTGATGGTTGTGGCGAGGCACTCCTATCATTAATTCCCAGTGAACCCCTGAACTGGAGTCCTGCTGAAGTGCATAAGCCAAAAGCAAACTTGTTTATGCCGCCAGTTGTCCTGTTAGACCGGGTTGCCGAGCATCCGGGACGATCTGGGCAACTGTTAACACGACGGCATATTTGAGTGACGGGGAAATAAAAGGTTTCCTGCTGTAGCAGAGGTCTCAGAGGGTGCCATTTATATGATAAGTGGAGGGATGATAATCAGAGAAGAAGTGGTTCATGGGGTGAGGTTACTTTCATGTTCCAGGGAGATGAAAGAACAAGAGACATAGTCAAAAAAAAGGTGTGTGGTGTCTGCTGATAGCATCTTGTGTAGTGTGCTGAAAGGCACAATTGGCGCAGTATGCTCAGAGGCACAATTTATGATCTAAAAATAAACCAACCTGTAGCTCCAGGCTGGGAAATCAACCTTTGCTAAGTCCCGCCCTGCAAACTCAGACAGGCCAATCATAGTGAGCATCGGCCAGCTCCAGCTAGGTTCATATTTTCCTCAAGCTTGAAATGGTAAAAACATTGTGTCTGGAGCATGTGCAGTAGTGATACTCATTACCTGCAGTGGTTGGAGGGAGATATATACGTTGTTGATGTTTTTTTCAGATTAGATGAGAGCGAAAACCTGCAGAGCTAACATTAGCAGAGTACATTATATCAATGAATAACTAGCATTTCTATGTATACTGAATGTATACACATGGTGCTTTGGCTTTCTAATGATTGTAACAGTGTGTTAAATGAAGGATCCCAACAGAGATAGACCTTGTATGAAGAGTAAAAACCTTTTGTTTATCTGGAAACAGAAGCTCTATCATGCTCATCATATGCACCAGACTCCATTGACAAAACAGTAATTTTACCGTGTTGTGAAGCACACTTAATTTGTAGTCAACAGCAACAAAATAGAACTCACAAGGCAGTGAATTCAGGGTTTATTTTCATTTATTCAGAGTTGTTGATTGTTGTAACAGCAGAAAGACTAACAAAGATGGTTTGTGGGTTTTATTTTGGTTCTGTTGACTTAGAATGAACCGTGTTTTCTGACAAGTAAAATGACTGGTTTTGTCAATGGAGTCTGGTGTATTGGGTGAGTGCAATAAAGCTTTTGTCTTGGATTAAACAAAAAGAATTTTACTCTAATAAAAACACTTATAATATCAATCTGAGCCTATCAGTGACAACACAAAGCCCTTTTAGTGGACACACTTTGAGGGTGAAAGTTGGCCCAAACACTGGAAGGTGTGTTGCTCCTGACAGCTGTGGCAAAACATTTTATCCCTACAAGTCATAACAAAGTATGTAGATAGGGCCCAGGTTAAAAAATATTGGAGTTCCCCTTTTCTGTTATCTACTATTTTGATCGCTAAGTTATTCAGTGGTTCATATTTTGTGTAATCTGTAGGCTTTAACTTCCATCTCTTACAGTCCAATTAATACACAAACTAATGCTACAAGCAAATAAATGAAGTGAGGACCAAGAATTAAGGAAGCAAAGAAGATTGTTAATGATAACTATACACTCCAAAAATGTGTTTGTGGCACATTCCTTGTGGCTTCATTTTACCCAAGACCATTTCTGTGTGGGAGATGACATATTTTTATATTTCACACTGTTTGTCAGGCTGGTTGGCAGCACTTAGTCATGTCAAGTCAAACGTCTCCTTGTTCCGGCTCCGTACTCCCATTAGCACGGACATATTTCTGTTTGTTGGGACATCAGAGAAAGACAGAAACAAGGAGACCATCAGATGTGATGTGGTAAAAGGAAACGTTGGGGTTTGGGTAAAACATAAAGAGTAAAATGGGGCAAAGAAAGGAATGCATGACTGAACAGGCACTGAGGCAGCAAAGAAATCATATTTTTGTGCGATGGTGTTGCTGCAGCTTTCCAGCCTGTGGTTTGTTTGTGTGTGTGTCTGTTTGGGTGTGTTTGGTTGTCCCAGTCAGCCAGAGCGTGTTTGTACAGCGGGTGGAAGGTGATGCCTGGCTGATAATTTATATTCAGGCTGATTTATGTGCAACATCTGCTTAATAACCCAAGAAAAAATTACGCTAAGATAATAAAAGAAGAATAATTATGATGATCAGTAACATGGCATGAAAATTGACCTCCAGGCTGTTTATTCAGCTAATAAAATGCATTTATCTGCTGTGATTTATTACAGTGTGTTCACACTGAACGCAAACGCTTTAGCCTTTTGTTACACACGCAAGTTTCAATGCAGAATCTTAATGAAAATGTTTTTGTTTATTTGTGTTAATCAAGTCAGACATGCTGGTGTTGAGCTTTTTTCTTCCGTAAAGTAACTAGTAAGGCTGCTTTGTGCCTGTTGTGGAAGTCCCAGTTAAATCTCTCCAAAATACAACAAGCAAACAACTTTTAAAATGCTTGTTTTCTAATGGGATTCGACTCAATCAAGGCTTTGCTGACTGGCACGACTATAATGGTGTGTACGCAAAATAATCAGATTTTGCATTGATTTAATTGCAGTAAATGAAACAAACGGATACTTGAATACCTGCAACATGATGCTGATGTGTGAAAAGTCTGAATTCATGCTTTGTCAGGTCTGTCTGTAAGATGACAGACAAACATGCTTGTTTTCTGAATGGAGTTTGGATCGATCAGAGAGTTCTGGAGAATCTCATAGCTAATGGGGTTTTGCGTCACACTTAAGTTTCAAAATTTCAACATGAGAGATAACACAAATATCTTGTTTTCATATGAAGTCGAATCTTCTGAATTTGTATTTAAACACTTTGCATCTCGTGTGAACACACCACGAGACTTCCTGTATTTATATACCACTACAGATTAGGACATATATTGAATGCACCTACTGTATCTCAGTGTCATCAACTGTCTATTCATCTACTCAGTTTACATTACAGACTTCAAAAGAGTGCAAAGAGAAGAATAGATGGGATTATCCCGGGCGTGTGAAGAATGAGATTGTCAGCGTTTGACCTACTGAGTATCAACACAATCAGGTCAAGCAAACAGAGAGCAACAAACCTGAGTAGCTTGTCAGAAAAAAACCCTGTGGAGTTCATTATCATCCATCAGCCACCGTGCAAATCTCAAATGTAATGTTTTCCACCAGGACGCTGCAGCCTAGTAGACACGCTGATTAAAAAAACATGTGGTTAAATAGATTTGTATATTTTGTCACTGCCACTGTCTCGTGTCGCAGCCATCATCGCCACCCCAGCGCCCTACTTATTATCTGCCAACACATTCCTGAAGATGATTGTGTAACCGCTGTGTTTTCTTTGATTGGGCGGCCGGAGTTGTCAGTTAATGAAAGGACAAAAACAATCTCCTGTTTGTGTGTACGTGTGTTTGTGTGTATAAGAGTGAGTGTGTCTGTCTTAATACTTGGCTGTTGTACTCCCCCAGGGGATGGCACGCCTCTCTAACTGACTTTGGCACCGCGCCTCCCTGAGCTTGTTTGCCACTCTTAACCGTTTCCGTGCCAGATGGTTGATGCAGAAACTGGCAGAGTGTTAAAAATATCACATCAAACCTAAGATTATATATTCCTATAAAGCAGTGGGGAAATATCTGGCATTGTTGTGAGGATATCTCTCTCCATATCATGTGCAATCTGGAAATTCTGGTGTGAAGGAATACTTCTTTAAGCCAAGAAAAAAGTGAAATTAATTCAAAGAAAAAACAGATTTTTTAGGCTGTGCTTTACATAGACTCTCTGTCATGTCATTCCTTATTACTTCAGCCTGCATGACGGTCTTTTCAAAGACAATATGATAGTTTTTGTTTTGTTTTTCACATCCATACACAGCAGCTCTCGGGTGAGGCCCTTGATGGAGCTGATGTCATGACAATAGTGGCATAAATAGCAGGAAGTAACCTCAGGGTAGAAATCTCCGGAGAGATAATAACTGCCTTACCTACAGAGACAGAGCACGCAAGATACAGGATGGACAACCATCTTTGATTAATTTAAAATGTTTTGTTGTTCGTCTTGTGCTTAAAATAACTTTTATTTTCTTGGAAATGTTTTTAGAAAACAGTCATTTGTAACATTTCAGTTTTTTGTTTCTCAAAAGTCATTTAAAAGTATTGAGGAAGTGGATTCATGTCTTATTTTAGCCTTGATTATCCCAGGATCACTTGTAATTAGGGCAAGCCCAAAACAGTGCACTGTACTTCCTGTAAGATTTGTTTTTTGTTGATAAGCAACAAGGAGGTAATTCAGGTTTTAGACTTAAATTTCAACATAAATTCCTGGTGGCAAGTTTTCTGCCATCAATACTTTTCTTAAACTTGCTCCTTTTGTTTAAACATGTGAGACTTCAAACTGCTAGAGAAAGTAACCTAAAGTTTATCTTTGAAATACATCTGCTAATCAAGACTTTCACAAACCATTGTCTGTCCCGGTGATCAGGATTCTTCCTGTTTGTGTTTGGCTTTGTTTTCCTCCTTTTGTAAAGGGGTGTGTCTGCCCTCAGTAATCCTACACCATTAACACTTACTGTAACTGGCTAAACAGCCTCGACCAGTGAGTGCAGGGACTCTGACTCTTACTCACACCCACATGCCATGTGTTGTCTGTCTGAATCAAGCACATGCATGCCATTCTGTACTGCTTTTACTGCTGTGTGAGGGGATGAAACAAGATGGAAACAGGTTTGTGAGCAAGAAAGAAATTAGTCTGTCATTTCTAAACAGTCCGTAGTGACAGGAGGGAGTTGGAAAACCCCCAAGAGAGGGAGAGAAAAAAGTCTAAAGAAGACGGTGAGAAGGAGAGGGGATAGGAGAACCACCCAAACTTTCCAAACTACCCAATCAAGCTGCGTTCCTGGAATTGGATCCCTCCCTTGTTCACCACCTGAGAGCGGAGAAACACAGCTGTGCCTCAGAGACTCAGAGCGAGACAGAGCGAGAGACAGAAAGAGAGAGAAAGAAACAAAGAACAGGTGAGAACAAAAACAGGGCATGTCAGGAGAAGACAGCCGAACTTTCACAGAGAATAAAACTGCCTCTAAAAGCAGCAGAAGAAGACAGAGACAGAGATAGTTTTTTTTTGTTTTTATCTTAAGCAGCAGAGAGAGCAACTCTCGAGGGGAGAACCTGAACTCTCAGGAGAGCCGTGTATGTGAAACAACAAAGCAATGAGCTCACCGTCTCTGGATTGAATGAACTCGACATAAAGAGAAGAAATCCTTGTGAGAAGAAATTGGATACGAAAACGTGGACAAAAAGGAGATGAAGAGCATGAAAGCAGGGATCTTAGGACTGCCTGAACAGCCTGTTTAAAGTGTTGTTTTCTGGAACAAGGATACCGATGTTTCTGTGACTTTCTCCTGCTGAATCTACTGTGAAACCATCATGTAATGTCCCCTCACTCGCTCTGTGGAGGGCCCGCTTTTGACAGTTGACTACCAGGAGTGTGTGGAGCTCCTGCGGCTCGTGGAGACATGTCTCTGGAAGATGTAGGAAGCACCGCGAGCCTCGGGGCTGAGAGCGGCGCTTCAGACCGCTGCAACGGTCACGCTCTGTGTCAAGGTCAGGACCCGGATCTGGACAACCAGAGCCAAAGCCAGGATGGGATCGTTCTGGAGCGCATCGCCTCCCTGTCGCTGGACATGTTTGACCCCAGTGACTTCACTGGGAGGTTTACTAAGATCCAGTCCAAGTCCAGAAAAAGGACACGGATCATTAGAGGTAGGTGCAGAGAAACTTGTGATCTTTTGATTTAGTTTGAAGAGTGATATGACGAGATTAGAAGTCAGTGAGGAAGACGGGTTCAGATTATTTACTAAACTAAATGTACTGATACCAACAATGAAAAATACAAGTAAAACTCATGTTTTGAAGATGATGCTTAAGTAAAATTATCGAGATATAATCAGGACAATGTACTGAAAAAGTAAGGGTACTAAATGTTCATCATGGTGGTTTGTCCAACCAGCAGTCCAAACCTAAACTTTATTAAATGATACCTTAAAATTATTAATATAGTTAAAATGAAAAACTTGCACATCTGTGGAGCCGAGTCTTCCAATGTTTTTACTGGATACATGACTGGAAGCATTAAATGATTGATGAATTGTTTCAGCAAGTTTATTTTATAACAAGACAGCATACTTTTTTGTGAGAAAGTAGTGTCATATCTGAAATGCAGTGAACTACAAGTAGAAAGTCACATGAAAAGAAAAATACAAAGTCCCTCAATTTGTACTTAAGTACAACACTTGACCAAATGTACTTAGTTACATTCCACCACTGGTAATAATCCTGGCTTGTTTGAATGGGAACTCTTGTGTGGTGCCCAACCAATACTTTTGGTAATGCTGCCGAGCTAGAAAACAGAAACAGGCATGGCGACATTGGACAGTGTGGGTCAATGAAAGAATTGCAGTACATTTATTGATGTGTTGCATGCGGTCACCAGTGTGCAAATCAAAACGTGATCAATCAATGTTGTAGTGATAGGATTTGTGGTTAGGTAGGTAGAACTATTCCAGCAGAGGTTTTTTATTTGGTAATGCAGATTTTTACTCACATTTGGTGAGTGGTGGAGCTCACCTGAGGGCTTTTCTCAGGGTGAAAATGGTGGAAAGGCTGGTTTAACAGCAGCTAAAAAAGGCTCCCAAACTGGAATGTGGTCTGGTTTTAAATCCAACCAAAAAAAAACCCCTTTCAGATCTCCCACTACCTGTTCAGACCCCGTCCGTCCCTCCGTATCTACCATAACAAGGTTCCTCTGTGCTGTGATTTGAGGACCTGACGTGACAAGTGTCTTTGTTGTGGTTTCTGTAGGCCCTGTGAAAAGTGATACCTTCTTGTGATACCTTGTTTTTTAGAAAACAGCACAAGAGTAACTCCCCATATCCTCATCCTACAGAAGAAACACATGCCTATGTTGTTCTCAGATGTAGGCACGGTATTCTGTTTTGCCCACTCACTCTTTCTCAGCTTACTTTTACTTCTGGGAATTTCATGTCCAAACATTTCCAACTGTGGGAGAATGCCAAGACCTTAACTACTCTACTAGAGCCGGGTGCATGCTTAAATTAAATGGTAACATTACTGATTTTACATTAAAATACTAATAATTATATGATTAACTGTCTGGTCTGCCATTTATAAACTTAGCATCTTAGCAAATACCATTAAATTGCATGAGCAGACTTGTGTTTTAAAGTATTTTGAGATTTTTTTCTAGTTTTATTAGTGTTTCATACCCTACTTTGGATCCTGAAATGTACTCTCCAGACAACAGTTGAAAATGACGACCATCTGTAGCTGAACTTGTATCCTTTTAGTTGCAGGATGACATTTTTATCTGCAAGACTTTCCCTCTGTCCTTGTCTACCCTTAGAAATTACAATAGTATCAGCTGATCTCTCAGCGGACAAACAGATCCAGTGTTTCTGTCTATTCCTGGAAAGCCACACCACAGCCAGGTCAAAATCAAAAGGAGGCCTCATTCTCTCAGTACACATATTAACTTACCTGGTGCGATTATCCAGAGGGACCCAAAGTTACAGTTATTACAGAATAATCGTATAAAAGTATGTCTTTACAAGTTAGGAAAAGTCAGTAGAGTTTAATTCTTAAGATCCTGTAATGGCATGTTAAGGGTGAGAAGAGTCATTTAGTAAAAAGTGGGATTTTAATAAACTTCAAAAGCAGAGAGAAAAGTGGGCGTACAGTGAAAGGGGAAATCTGGAGTGAGGTAGTGTCTGTGTAACAAAACACCACCTGCACAAACACGCCTTTCAGGAAAAATTAACTTCCCAATAAATGAGAGCACGGATCATAAAGGTCAGATTGTCGGCACAAGAAACACAGTGAAATTGGATATTATGGGACTTCTGTGCAATGATAATGTGCATGACTGAGGCTTTGATGCTGGGGAGACAGGTATGCTTGGCATGACACACACACACACACACATTCTTCACAAGAGTTTGATCAAGCCAGCTGTGTCAAGGAGACACCACTGTGTGAACTCTGACCCTCAAACAGTCCCTCTGTGGCTTTTGTGTGTTTGTGTGTGTGTGTGTGTGTGTGTGTGTGTGTACACATCTGCTGTGCTACGATGGACCAAGTACATGATATAACTACATTAATCTGTATCAATAGACCGATTCAATGATCAACAATCCAATATTATTGATACAAACTAGAAATATCGACACAATCATCATCTTTATAATAGGCCTTTATTTTGAAATTCCCACTTTAGCTCCATTCTTGCTATTATAAGAAAAATTATTTTCATTTAAATATCTGAAAGAGCTCAATACTAAAATTGCCAAATCACATTGAAGTAGCTTTTTGTGAGTTTGTGTCGATGTAGATGCATGTTTTCCACAATCGAGTGGAAATCTGTGGCAGATTTTGTGAAATCAGCAAATACATTGTTGTCCAAAGAATCAATTCAGTGTCGTATTGTTAAAAAACATGTCATGCAGTCAAGCATGTGTGATGAGACATGCTGTGGTCAACACATGTTTGATTAAAAAAATCAGCTTTAAATCCCTTTTAATTTGAGCTTAATTGGAATGCAAAGCAAGTCTGTCTTGTGCATTTGCCTTTGTGCACGTATGAATATGTGTACGTATGTGTGCATGTACGCCTGTGTGTGTGTGTGTGTGTGTGTGTG
>CAFUXE010000967.1:454252-464973 GCA_903364295.1 Serranus cabrilla
GTTTGTTTCGTGCATGTATGCACACAGTGCCAGGAAATAGTAAATGAACCCTTGGATGTTTCCTGCAATTTTTGCATAATTTAGTCATAAAAATGGGGTCTGATATTCTTCAAAGTCACAATAATGAGCAAGCTACCTGTGCCTGAAATAATACCATAAAACAATGGCATGTTTGGGTGCATATATTTAACATCATGTGAATTTCAAATCTAATTGTAAAAATAAAAAGTTAACCATTTAAATAATTAGTAGTTTACAACCAAATGTTTCCTGCATGTGTTGATCACATCAGGAGGAATTTTAGACCTTTACCCCAGAAATGTTTTTATTTAAAATTATATTGTCTTGATAAATAATAATAATTGATTTGAGCTCAAATTTGACCTTAAAGAACATATGAATTATGGTGGTTCATAAGTGAAGAGATGAGCATTAAGAATCAGTATTTTTCATCTTTGTTTTCCAGACCAAACCACTAACTACAATTTCAGTTCATTGACTGAAAAATCTGACTTGCAGATGTTTTTTTTTAGAGGTCATTTGTGAAGATATTCTTCTTATTCTCTGTGTTTTTAAGAAACAAGATTATTTAATAAATATGCCACTTCATAAAACAATAATTTGCCTGTAATTAGTCTATTTTACTGCTCAGCAGGGTCAAATTTAATAGATTTTTGTAGATTAATTATTACTTAATGTGGGTTATTATTATGGTTTCCCTTTATTTTTTGACACTGTATGTGTGGGGACTTTTCTGTGAGTAGTTCAAGAGTTATATAGATGCCTCTGTTGCTAAATGCTCCTTTTGTTGTGCGTTTAGGAGTGTGTGTGTGTGTGAGTGTGGTGAGCAGAGCAGCCGTGCAGAGCTCTTATATTAGGTGTGCTGAAGGTTACTGTCAGCAGGGGTTATGTTGGTGTTGGAGGACAGCAGGGGGAAGTGTTGATGGTTCCCCCTTCAGCCATTTATGTGATGTAATAAAAAAGAAAAAGGAAATTACAGGCACCATGATGAGGCGGTGTTTCTTTTATTTAAGCCCTCTCAGCTGTGGCGCTCAGCTCAGTCGTGTAGGGTTGTCCGCTCCAAGGTCACGATGATGATGGAGGCAGTCAGAAGGAGAGAAAGAAAGGCGAGAAACAGGCCCGATGAGTCCAGATCAGGTTTGTGTTTTCATCCGTCGCTTATCGAGTGAAATCGCTAGATAACCTGCTGAGCTCATCAAGTTGAACTTGTTCCATCTCATGCCAGCCGAAGGCCACTATCAACTGTCAACACACACACGTTTCAGACAAGCTAGCTCAGATTTAATGACGGTTTTCATTATTACATTGTGTTGATGGAATCCAAATGTAAACAAAAGGGTCACCACACTATGAAACAGTTTGTTTACATGTTAAATATGTGAGCAGAAGAGGCCTTTATGTTTAATTTTATTGAATATTTCTGTTTTATTTCTTAGCTATAATGTCAAACTTCTCAATTATACATGTTGTGGATTCACGATGATATCAGCACATCACTGGTATTAAGATAAAGGCTTTAAAATGAAACATTTACTTTGGCGAGAAGTGAACATTTCCACCATTATGAGTATTTTATTTTGTCTTAATCTGCCTGTATGCCAGCCTGATAACAGGACACTAACTACTATTTATAAAGTATCTCTGGAATGCTGTTAAAACTGCGTCACTGCTATCATTTCCCAGCGAGGGCTCAGTTCAACAGTGTCTTTCTAAGACTTTCTAAGTCGAATAAATCCATCAAAGATTGTCTTTTGTGAATAATAATCCATTAAATCGTGAAAAACTGGTTGTTTGTACCAGTAGCTGTAGTCTGAGGAGGCATTTTACATGCTTGTGCATTAGAACAGCGGTTCTCAACTGTTCTGGCTTTGGGACCCACCATCATCCTGTCATGACAAGACGAGACCCAAAATGAGGAAAATGTTCAACTTCTAAAATGTTGAACAAAAAGACACAACATTACCAAAAAAAGACACAAAATTACCACAAAAAAAAGACACAAAATTACCAAAGAAGACACAACTTTTTCCAAAAAAGACACAAAATGATCAGAAAAAGATGTTAAATGACAGAAAAAGGCACAAAAACCCTAAAAAAAGACACTAAAAATTACCAAAAAAGACATGAAAACAAACAGAGTGAATAGACGGCATAAAAAAAATCCCCTTCAAAATAAAACCACAGGATTTTTTTGCCCAGGTAAAGGCCCACGACCCACTGAAAACGGGTCCGCGACCCACTTTTGGGTCCCGACCCACCAGTTGAGAATCACTGCATTAGAATATTGAAGATATACATGCGGTAATCTAAGAATATGTAAAAAAATAGCTTCAACCTCAGAAGGTTTTAATTCCACTGCAGGAAAATGTGACTTCTTTGCGTTTTTCGGACAAGAAATCTGCAAAAAAATCCATAGTATTATATGCCTGATTAAAGCTTACAGATTGATCTTTGTTGGACCTAAAGCTGCCATAAGTACCTGATACAGGACCAACAGTAACTCACAGTAAATGTCAGATTTCATTAACCACACGCAGTAAGAGTTCCTCCTCTGACGGTGCAGGTTGGACTCTGCCGGGTCTTGTCGAGGGCAGTCAGTCGCTGTGTGTTTGTGGTAATTGTCAGTGCTTTTAAAAGTGACTCATCACGATCCACTTCACTTTGCACAGCCAACGAGCTGTACAAGCTGTGCAGGATTGATTTTTACAAGCCAAGAAAACTTTTTGTGACGCTGTGCACATGTTAGTTTTCAGCCTTTATATAAGGTTTGAAAGCTGTGTGTTTCATGTGTCAGGGTGTGTACATGTGTGTGTGTGTGTTATCACGTACTGACCGTGATTCATCACGTCGGTATGACGGTGTTGAAGGTAAACATCAATCTAGATGTAAAGTTGTCTCTCTACTAGGCCTAAAACGACTGTTTTTATTATAAATAGTTTGCAGGTTATTTTTTCAATATATGAATCAGTTCATCATGAAAATGTTAAATATCAGAACATGGTGAAAAAGACATTCACCAATACTTTTTTTTAACAATATGGAAACTTATTACACAATATATCATGCAGAAATAGTCTTAGCTATTTATTTATTTTGTTTATTCTTTATTTAAGTAGTTTGATTTTTTACTGACACTAAACGTATGACATTGTTGTTTATTTAGCTATTTATTTTATTATTTTTTATTTAAAAAGTCAGCATTAAATGACCCTGAACATAGAGTATTGATGTTTATTTCGCTATTTATTTTATTATTCTTTATTTAAAAAGTCAGCATTAAATGACCCTGAACATAGAGTATTGATGTTTATTTCGCTATTTATTTTATTCTCAGTTAATCTTTAGGAATTGGTTGACAATTTAATACATTATATATATTTGTGCAATGTAAATAACATTAAATTTTGGATATTTGTTTTAAAAAGTAGCCATCTGAGTAGCTTTTTGCATAGTCGTATCCTTGCACAATCCACATAAACAAACTCTATGTTCATTCCAGCTGAATATTCACTTTATCGGCTGCCATATTGGTCTTAAACTGTCATATTTTGTCCAAAAAACAGTCCAAAAATCACAAATGATTCAGATTACTTTTACTGTATGTGTGGCAAAGAAAAGCATCAAACCTCCACATTTAAGGGAATGTTATGTCTAAAAAAATCCAACACAAATACTGTCAAAATAATGATATAATACATATAAAAGTTGTTCTCTCCATTGATTAATTGCTGCCTCCTCTGTCTCTCTTTCTTTATATTTTCTTATCTTCTTCTTCTTTTCTGCCTCCCTTTGTCTTTGTGTTGCTCACACAGTACGTTACGTAAACCTTTTAAAGATTTAATATGTAATTAAAGCGAGGTAGACTTGTATTGACTGGCTGTGGACAATTTCTGCTGATTCAGCTGTTAAAATGCTGAGTCATGCGAGTGTCTACGAGGGTCCCGGGAAGAGCTCCGGTGCTGCAAATCGACATCTATATCGGACGCCGTTACGTCTTCCCACTCTCATGTCTTCTCCCACCCCAACATGCATAAGCCTCACACACACACACACACACACAGAAACATCCTCATGTCACAGAGGAACCTTACCGGATTATCTCTGTTTGACTCAACCTTGTTTTCACTGAATTAGATCAGTGCTTTGTAGTGTAATCACATTACCTACTTTTCCTGATTTGTCACCGGAAAATGTGTCGCGTACATGTGTTTGTGTGTGTCTCCACGCGTGTGTTTGCGTGTGTGCACTTGTGTGTGTGAGTAGGGGTCAGTGGGAGTGGTGGGTATGTAAGAGAGTGACCTCCAGTGGTCTATATATAGCGCCTCCCTCCTCCCCTCGCCTCTCTCTCGGGGCAGTGTTGAAATTCCAACCCAACTCTTCTGGTCAGATCTCCACAAGGAGCAGACTTTACTTTAACTGCTACTGACAACTAAAGGACAGCCACAAAAACCCGCTCTCAGAGATTATTTCAGCACAATGCAAGGATCAGAAGTTGACCAGCAGGGTGTGAGCAGACTGAGGGTTGGTGTCTGAAGCATGGGGCCTCTGGTCCCGCCGGGCCTCTGCTGGATCCGTACGCTGGGACCTTTCCCGATCCCTCTCCGCACACTTCACTCACGGCGGAGTTGGTTGTCTCTCCTGCTATTTTGAGGAGACTCTTTGACGCCGTCTCCTCTTTTGATTGCAACACTTGCAGCTCCTTGCAGGCATCTCAGCTCTGACCCGGCCATGGCTCTTCCGGTCTGTTGGATACGGCGTTTCTTCCTGTTTCGTTTGGATTGAGTGTGGAATACAGCTGTCATGAGAGCTTTCTGTATCGCCCCGGGCACACGGATTTAACTTCACCTGCCAGTCATTTTGTAAAGGATGGAGCTTCACACTTTTAGCTTTGGTTAAAGCTGTCTAGTGCCAAAGCCAGACGTTATTCTGATGTCTGTCGTTACTGTCATGGTGGAATCGCTGGATATTAAAGGAAAACTTCTGTGTCGCTAATCTCTCCGCAAGGAATTACTTTCATTTGTCAATCATGGGAGCTGTATCGTACACCTTGTAGACTCCTCGGCTCCCTCTCCTCATCCTCCTCACCTCTCCCAGCTCCTCCTCCATCCCTCTCCTTCCTCCTGTCTCGTCTGTCTGGCCGCCTTCACCATGGAGGTGCCAACTAAATGGAGCAGGGCTAGTGTCATCAGCTTCATCAAGGGCCTCGGTAAGCGTGCAGGGGTGTGTGTTCACGTGCACGCGTGTTTGGCTCATTTCAGTGCTCGGCTTTCACACAAACAGGTTGCTGTCCATTCAGGCCTGCGGGGCCTGGGGGCCTGTCCAGTCCAGGAATGAGTGTTTACATCTCACCTTTCCAGCGAGGTCAGGTCCCGTGGTCACGACGGGTCGGTTAGCCCTGACAAGGTTGTTAACTCTCTCACTCCGGAGCCACTTCTGGGAAATGTTCAGGTTAATTATTGCTTTGTTTGAAGTCTTTCATGCACCTTGTTAGTACAATACTGACTTATCCGGCTCAGCAAGTCATCGAGGTAATGTCCATGTATCATAGATCACACCTTTTATGGACAGGAGTGTTTGTTTACATGGATATGTCACAATCGTTTTACCAACCTTTATTAAACTTTAGCTGAATAAACAGTCGCTGTCCATCCTAGTCGACTGTCACATTTTGAAAGGTTGTACCTGCATCATTATGCTACTATACTATCATAATAATTGTGGTATAAATTGGTCTTAATGGAGCTTACAATAATATTGTTTGTGGCAATTATTTCTGGGAAAATATATCATCCAACAAATGTGGTAATTATGACAGACGTACACTTCTTTTCAGCATGTTCAGGGAACCAAACGTGTTAATTGAGTCTGTTTGCAGCCTTTCTCTGTGTGTTTGGGTTTATTCCTCTGGTTCTCTGTAAGTTATAATCATCCATAGTTGATTTGGTTTCCACAAACTTTTGCAGTCGCCTCTACAATGTGTCTTTACCAACACCACCGCTGTTTCTTATAGAGAAAGACGGATAATTTATTATTTGTCAGCTGATAGGAGATATTTACCAATCAAGAACATCTCAGTATCTGTCAGTACTGGTTTATATGTTGGCTGAACATATAATGCATGAAAAGTGTTTGAAAAGTTGTTGTTTAATTTCTCCAAAGATGGTGAAACATTGTCTGCAGATGCTACGAGAAAGCTGTTTGTTTCAGAAAGCTCAGAGCTTCCTTCTATGTACCTCTACGTACTCATTTTGATGCAACCTCCATGTACAAAATGTCTGTTTTTATTCCATTCATTATATCGGCTGAACTGCCAGTAATCTGTGACTTTTTCCCCCTTTGAAATCTGTATTATATCATCCTCAGAAATCCCATATATCTCGGGCGCTAGCTTCTTACGGTGATGAGTTGGTTCTATTTTAAGGGCACGTCGATATTCTTAGAGACGCATGACAGGAAATGCACTCTCACTGCTTATATCTGTCCGTCTGTCTGTCATGTGTCTCCCTCCTAAACCCTCCCTGTCTCTCTCTCACTGTGTTTATTATTACGTCTCGCTAGAATTAATAGCGCCCACCAGTCTTATGATGTAATCAGGAGGGAGAAATGAAAACATGGACTGCCCAGTCTGTGTGTGTGTGTGTGTGTGTGTGTCTGGAAAGTGTACCCTGTCAAACACACACTCAGATTTAACTTAAGAGAAATAAATGATAAGTGTATATTGTCCTGAAGTGGGCAAATTCTGTGCGTTTATCAGTGTAAGTATGAGCTTCTCAGACTCATAACTCAGTTAAATTTAAACACACAGACATGATACACATATTATTAGACTGCATGTGACTCACACTGTCAGAAGATATTCCCTCCGTTTATCTCCATTCAGAATAAACATCCATAAATCTGCCTAGAAACCATAAAAAGACGCTCCTCATGAATGAAAAACTCTCCTGGGAATCATCGTATTTTTTATCCGCTGTGTGAACATTTATGGTGACATTGCAAACAAGAACGACTGAACAAGAATTTTTCATAGTTTTAATGTTGACAAGGCTGTTTTTTCTCACTGAATCTTTAAGTTTTTTCTTTCTTTTACAAGCCACAAAATTCTGTGAACTGTTGTCCCAAACCTTAAAAACACATTTCTGAGAAAATAATAATAAAATGACTGACTGACTGAGCCGTCCTGACTCTCCGCAGCCTCTCCAGTGGGACTGAAGCCGCCCCTCCCGCCCGTCAGTGGAACCCTGGGAGAGAGGAAGGGTCCTGTCATCATGGCGCCCGTCAACGTGGACCCTGAGAGTAAGCCGGGCGAGTTCGTCCTCAAGAGCTTGTTTGCCAACTTCACCTTGCTCTCCGAGCGCAAGATCCGCATCATCATGGCCGAACCGCTGGTGAGCATCTGTGTCTCATCGTGTTTCTCATTAGGTCTCTCAGGTTACAGCATCATGAAGGGTTTGTGGCTTTTCTGACAGGATATAGGATATCCTCATCATCCTGCTTTAGATAAGATATAACCAAATTTAGAAAAAGGACCTTCCGAATCTATATCTATTTTCTGCTTCTAAACTTGTTTCTCTTCAGGACCAAGTATAAGCTTTATATCACATTTAAGCCATTCTGACTTTCCCTTTCCTTCCTCTCACAGGAGAAGCCACTCAACAAATCTCTGCAGAGAGGAGAGGACCCGCAGTTCGACCAGGTTTGTGCACCTGACTCACACACTTTATACTTTACTTTATATTCATAAAAGAAAACAGAGCGTCTTCCAGGACTCACACTCTCTCCCTCCTGTGTTTGCGTGCAGCTGATCAGCAGTATGAGCTCCCTGGCTGAGTACTGCCTGCCGTCCATCCTCAGGACTCTGTTCGACTGGTACAAGAGGCAGAACGGCCTGGAAGACGAGTCCCACGAATATCGACCCCGAGCCAACACCAAGTCGAAGAAGTGAGAGCATGCACACACACAAACACACTTCACTGTAAAACCCTTTTCTTCAAAACAACAGCTAAACTTGCCAGGTTGAAAAACAACAACATTGCTGTTTGAAAATGTTTTTTGAACAAACTATGTTAGTACCACAGACGAAGGTTGGTAAAAAAGTCTTAGATTCAATTAGCAGAATTTAAATTCCATGATTTAAGTTCATAAAATGTCTAAAAAAAACCTCTAATATGAAGATTTAACTGAACAGAACAGCTTGTTTTTTTGCACAATGTCGTCAACATTCAATATTCCAAGAAAAAACGTACAGTTTTATGTAATGTAAAGGTAGTAATTAATTACGTTATGAGATTTTAAATATGGCTGTTATATGCATTTATATTGTCAAGTTTAGCCCTAATGTGCTTTAATTCAGCTGAAAAGTTATTACATTTTCTCTTTTGAAGTCTTAAAATCTTCTACCTTTGTTCTTATGTCTTCTTTACTATTTTACACATTTAATATTTGTATGTTTCTGTTTTGTTTTTGTTTTTTTCTTTTGTACGAGAGCAAAACAAATCCCCAGTATGTGCACACAGACCTGGCCAATAAAGCTGATTCTGATTCTGATTTCTGTCACAGAAAAACAACCTCTGATTTAAAACAATCCTGCTGTTAAAGAAATACACAAACAGAGCTGCAGGTCTTGTCCTATTTGCAGAAACGTGTCTGTAATTCTTAAACAAACTGCAAAATAACTGAGTACAAACAGCCACACAGTGACCACATGGTGCCTACAGTGAAATAATGAACTCAACGTTAACAGAAACAGTTTGACAAGTACAAAGAGAAGAAGAGAATCAGACGTCTGGGCCCCATGAAGGATCAACAGTGTTACAGTGAACGTCATAACTAATGTTTCTGTCTGTGTTTCTCTGTCTGTCTCAGTGACGAGCAGCAGAAGGACTACTTGTTGGAGCGGAGGGATCTGGCAATAGACTTCATCTTTTCTCTCGTGCTGATAGAAGTTTTAAAGCAGGTGAGTGTCGGTTTAATTCTGCCTCCAAATGGTCTGTAAATCACTGAAAACACACACGTTTGCTTTTAATTAAAATGTTGAATAATGCTGCAGAGAGGTTTAAACAATCACAGGAAGTGATTTAAATATTTCACATTTAAATCCTCTTTGATTAACTTGACATCAGTTGTCCAGACGCAGGATTTCCCACCGCACTCATGTGAAACTGTAGCTAAATTAATGCAGATACAAAGACACATTTGCATATTTCTTTATCCTGTCAAACATATGCAAATATATTGCACACGGAGCTCCCCGGACTGTGAGCAGAATACACAGAAATAGCACATTTTATTTGGATGTTTTGTTTTAATTAAATGTTGACACACATCGAGTGTTAACGACTAAATGCAGAGTAAAATTAATAAAGTTTTAACTTCTATCCAGATCCCTCTTCATCCTCTTTTGGATGGACTCATCCAGGAAGTTATAAACCTGACGTTCAAGCACTTCAAATACAAAGAAGGGTAAGAAAAATAACACATGCACTGAACAAATCAAAATGTTGACTTTCACATGCAGTTATGCAGTTTAAACATGCAAGAAGTGTGTGTGTTGTTATCACAGTTATGCATAAATGTGTGTGTTTTCTTCTTAGGTATCTGGGACCCAACACAGGCAACATGCACATCGTGGCCGACCTCTACGCTGAAGTCGTGGGAGTCGTAGCTCAGTCCAGGTACTGTGACAGCTCATTTCAAACTGCTTTAGATTTGGATATCAAAACTGTTAATTGGATCTGTTGACGTTAAGTTTTTTGGGATTGTTTGTTCATTATTTGTTCCCCAGTTTGCAACAAAACCTTATCAGGGAAAATCTGTTTTAAGCCATTAAAGGGAAGTCTGTTACAGTAAAAGAAACTGCAATAATTCAAAATGTTGGGATAGATTTTTTGATGTTGTACTCTTTTGTTTTAGCCTGTATAGACAAAGAAAAGCCTGGACGTAGTTTCTGATTTTGCCTGGATGATAAAATAGTTAAAAACAGGTTCTTCAGAATTAACAGGATTTGAGAGTTTATTATTGAGTTTGTTGTGGTTCCGGTCAGAAAACACAGATGTATCATCCTGATTTTAAATCCTAAATACCCAGCATGTTTGATTAATATCGTGGCGTCCCTGATGAGTTTGTGAAGAGCTCAGGAAGTGTAAGATTGGATCTGTGAACCGCTCACATTGGCAGATAATCTGGGTCGAATATCAGAACCGAACCAGGTTTCTCACCTGATTGTCAGGAGGGAGAATCAGGGTTAAATCCCCCCACAACTCCTGTAATCTGAGTCCATATCAAGCTTTATACATCATACGCTTTCTTTCTGGTTGTGCAAAAAGAATCATTCGTATTTTTAAAAAAGCACTCAGCTGCTCAAAGTATCTTTGATTTGCAAAATCAGACATCCTGGATTAAATCTGTTGTTTCATAGCCACATTTCCCCCCAACGTGACAGTTCTACTGTGATTTTGTTGAATCAGGCTTCTGCAAAACTGTATAATATTTGACGATTCAGCGTCATCTCTGGCCTTTCAGGTCGGGTGATTCAGGTCAAAGCAGCTTCCTGTCCTGCTCTTGACCTCGTCTCTCTCTGTGGAAACTGCAATTACAAATGACGTCCCTCTGTTTTGAGTACAAGTGAAAAAGAGGAACGAATGCCTGCCTGTGTTTGTGTGCTAGTGGTCTGGTTGTGTGTGTTGGTAAATGTGTGTGTG
>CAFUXE010000967.1:471134-497261 GCA_903364295.1 Serranus cabrilla
CTGTTTTATCAGACATGTGGCTGACTGTAATGCATCAGCTTTTTATATTTGCATAATGTTTTCGTGCATAAACTCTGTTTCCTTGCTGAGGCATAAAAGAAAAACAGTACTTGCTTTTCTTACCCACTCCATGTTTTTATGTATCCATCCTTTTTAAAATCTCATCCAAACTCATCAGCTCAGTTTCAGTGTTAATTTAGGAAACAAAATATGTTTGTCAACAACTTTTTCAGTGAATTAGTTACTGCAAATGCTGCGTTCTTAACCATTCAAACAGATCAAATCTGTGAAATAAGTTTGACTAAAATGATAAAATTGTTGGTTTTGGCTCAGCTAGACTGACTTAAAATCATCAATATAATCTGATGAGGAAGATGAGATTGAAGAGGAAATTAGGGCATTTGTAACAGACTCAATTCCTCCAATTAGAGACCAGTTAGAGTGACAGACATAAATATTATAAATACCAACAAGGTCATTTGATACAGGACTAAAACTAGGACTAAATTCATAGATGGCAAACCACATTTACTCTGGTTTAAAAAGAGAATCGGAATCAGAAATACTCATTTAGTTTTCTCCAGATACTCCAACAAGAATGGAAAGAAATAGCAGTATATATGTATATAAAAATAGTAGAAGTAGCAAAATATATAGAGATAAGATAATACAAAAATATACAGACTAAAATGTGACTAAAACTAACAAGCATTTCCATCAAAAGACTAAAGTTAAATGTAAAATTGCTCCCAAAATTAAAACTGCCGTATTTATGCTTCTTTTTTGTGCCAAAGCACCTTTAAAAAAGCTTAAAGAAACCACTGCAGAATGATCACTTTCTCTGGTTTTAAAGTTATGTGTTTGTGTAAAATGAACATTTTTGTTTTATTCTATAAACGACTGACAACATTTCTCCCAAATTCCAAATACAAATATTGTCATTTAGAGCATTTATTTGCAGAAAATGACAAAAATGTGATGTTTTCAGACCTCGAATAAAGCAAAGAAAAGAAGTTAATAATCATTTAAAACAAAACTGAACAGTTTTAACCTCCTGAAATCAATATTTGGTGGAATAACACTTATTTTAAATCAGCTTTCATTCATCTCTTCATTTTTCCAGAGCTGTATAACTTTTGATGGAAAGTTTTCCAGACCTCAGAGTGTTGCTTGTTTAGTTTAAGTAAAAAAAAAAAGTCTAAACTGTCCCGTCCCTCTCTGCTTGTGTCTCCCAGCCGCCTGACGTCCATCACCTCCACTCTGTTCCCCAAAGGCAGCCGCAGCGTGGTGCCCAGAGACATGCCGCTCAACATCTTTGTCAAGATCATCCAGTTTATTGCACAGGTGTGTTTCACTCTCATGCAGTTTTTACCTCCAACTCTCTGTCTGAGGTCAGAGCACATGAGAGATGAAGTGGGATTTGTTGTGTTTAGTGTGGAGCCAAAAATGTGCCAACTTCCAAGATTTATTCTGCGCTTCTCTGTGCTATCACCGGGAAACACAAACACGGGTTTATCAGGCATTCTTAGCTGACAGAGAAGATAGAAAAATGTTATTTTAGTACCTTCTCCCACACCGGCTCACCCAACATTCATCTAAATAACGTGTAGATAAACTATGTATAATCACTGTCACATCAGCAGCCACATTACCTCTGAAATGCTGTAACACCCGTTTGTTTGCCCTCTGCTCAGGAGAGACTGGATTTCGCCATGAAGGAGATCATATTTGACCTGCTGAGCGTCGGGAAGCCCGCCAAAGCCTTCAGCCTCAACCCCGAGGTACAGAGAGCCAACACACACTCAGACGCACACACATCAGCAGAGCGTCCCTCCGACCGCGCTAAAAACCTCCAGCATCCACGTTTTTATTGGTCGTCTTCAGTCAGCGAGGGCTGAGTAGTTTCATGTCAGGCTGATCAGCTGCAGCGTGATTACAGGATTCTGCAGGAACACAAAGTAGAGAAAAGGGGGTTACACATTACGTATGCATTTTTATTTTTACAGCCCAACAGACTTCTTCAAGATCAACTTAATAAGCCACAGAAACTAGTGTAATTATTCGCTTTATTTTAGTTGATTTATTTTTTTATTTAATAACGTTTCAACCCACCAGACTTCTTCAAGATCAACTTAATTAAGGCACAATTGGCATTAATTCTACCTTCCTTCTTTTGTTTTAACCTGAAATTAGCAAATAAGAACATCTTTTTTTTTTTTTAAATAAATTGAAAAATTGCTGCAATTATTTGCCTTTTTTAGTTGATTTATTTTTCTTCCTTTTTTCTTCCTTTTTTGTTTTAACCTGAAATTCACAAATCAAAAGAAAGTATTTTTTTTTATTGAATTGAAAATTTAATTATTTGCCCTTTTTAGTTGATTTATTTTTTATTTATTAACATTTTGGCCCACGTGCCTTATTTAAGATCAACTAAATGAAGGCACAAAAAGTTTAGTTCATTTATTTTTTCATTTAACAACATTTCAACCCCCTTTTTTGTTTTAATCTGAAATAATAAGAATGTTTTTTTTTAAATAAAAATTGAAAAACTGCTGTAGTTATTTGCCTTTTTTTCGTTGATTTTATTTTTTATTTATTAACAGTTTATTATTTTTTTATTTTTTTATTTTTTCACTTTATAATATTTATTTAAAAAATAGAAATAAATGGGTAGGAGCAATTTAGACAATAAAACAGTAAAAAGAATATTTTAAGAAATTAATCACATCAATGTTGTAGTAAATTACAGACATTGTAAGATTTCTTCCAAATAGAAAAACATCCTTTTTTTCAGATGCACTGAGATGTTTCAGAAGAAAACTATCGTCCCAGTTAGATTCATGCACAGCAGTAAAAACTCTGAGAAATGTGTGTTTTACTCAATCCTCTCTGACTTCCTCTGGGTTTATCTGTGCTGCAGCGTATGAACATCGGTCTGCGTGCGTTCCTGGTGATCGCGGACGCTCTGCAGCAGAAGGACGGAGAGCCTCCCATGCCCAACACGGGCGCCACGCTGCCCTCTGGAAACTCCCTGAAGAAGAAGAAAACGTATCTCAGCAAGACGCTCACCGAAGAGGAAGCCAAACTGATCGGTCCGTGTGTGTCCGCAGGCGTTCACCACCGTGTGAGTCCTGTGTCGTCTCTAACTCCTCGCTCTGTCTCGTCCTGTCCTCCACAGGCATGTCCCTGTACTACTCCCAGGTCAGGAAGGCTCTGGACAACATCCTGAGACATTTGGACAAGGAGGTGGGACGCTGTATGATGCTCACCAGCGTCCAGATGCTCAACAAGGAGCCAGAGGACATGATCACGTATGTAACTACACCGAGTTAAAAAATACACATTAAACAAAGTGTTTTCAGGTTTAAAATGCTGTTTTATTGATCGAGCTTTTGGAACAAGAACTGACAAACTCTGATATGTGATGAATATCTTCTGCATGTTTATAGTAGTTATCTTCTGCAAACATGACCGACCTGTATTTTGAGTTACGAGCGGCTAACTCTGCTTTAACAGCGGCGAGAGGAAACCTAAAATCGACCTGTTCAGGACGTGTGTGGCTGCTATTCCTCGAATCCTCCCCGATGCCATGTCCAAACCTGAGCTCATCGACCTGCTGTCAAGGTGAGTCACGGGAAGGAAACCAGCATTCAGAGGGCGCTAACATGCTGCGGCATGCTAATTAGATGTAAAAGGAAAATGTTTTGGTCAGGTAAGAGAGAATATTAGGGCCGAGTCTTACATTTATGAGGAAAAAGTCAGGTATTCTGTGAGATTTAAGTGGCAAATTTAGAGGTAAAAACTCACAAATGTGTGAGAAAAAACCTGAATATTCACTGAGACTCGAGTGAAAACAAAAAAAAAACTGAAAAATTCAGGGGTTTTTTTGTCTCAAGGAGCCACTTTGTTGCACTTTTCATGGCTGAAAAACCTCAACACATCCACAGTTCCTCGTATTCTTAATTTTAACCCAGAATCATGTAATTTAATTTGATCACAAGCATCTGGGATTTGAAGAGACATTGATGTGATTTGGGATGATTCTAATTTGGGTTTTCTGAGCTTTTGTGCATCAGGAACAAAAAGTATGTACAGATGCAAGAATGTATGTGTTTGTTCTCATAAATTTGCTTCTTTAAATGGATATTTAAGACTTTAATCTTGAAAATTCTGTGTTTTTTTCTGAATATTCACCCCGTCCCCTGGGTCTGTAAATAAAAACAAAGGCCCTGTCATCGGTCTGCACTTCTGAGTTAAAGTGAATAATTTTCCTACATTTTGAAGTCACATGTTGTGTTGTATTGTCCCACAGACTCACAGTGCACATGGACGATGAGCTGCGTCTTATTTCCCAGAACTCCCTGCAGAGCTTGTTACTGGATTTCTCCGACTGGAGGGAGGACGTCCTGTTTGGTTACACACATTTCCTCCTGCGAGAGGTAGATTTGTTGCACGTATGCTTCGGCACCACACACACCAAACAACACTAAGGAATAGTAAGAATAGTAGACTGACTGCATGATTTACTGCATATTTATTTACATTTTGAAAGTGTTTCTGCTTTTTGCAGCAACACAAATGTATTGAGAATCACACAGAATCCTGTTTACCTTCATACCTATAAATAGGCTGCTGCAGCAGCACCTTTCTGCCTATTTTATATGTGCATGTAAAATGATTTAAACCCAATGCCATGAAATATTCCCCGACTTCTCCATGGTTTGTTTAATTCTACAAAGTGCAGCCCATGCAAATTTATCTTTTCTGCCTGCAGAGACATTCTCCTTTGGAAAGTAACATATTGGCATTGGCAGCTCTCCTATAAATCTCCCTCTTCACACTGTTTCAGGTTCAAGACACCCATCAGGGTCTGCAGGATGCATCGGTGAAGCTCCTCCTGCAGCTGCTCACTCAGTGGAGGTTAGCGCTGCAGCTGCAGGGGAAGACGAGAGGCGGAGTTGAGGTTTGTGGATTAAAATGCCTTCTTTTTTACAGTCACATCAGCCAGTTATTTATGCATACGTCACATGCAATATCACAGAGATTACTGTCTTATTATTGGAATGTGTTGCTCTTTACTAACTTCCCTCTCTGTCTTCCCTCTCCATCAGTCCAGCCCCAGGCTGCCGGAGCGAAGCCCTCACTGCTCGGTGCTGCATGCGGTCGAGGGTCTGGCTCTGCTGCTCCTCTGCTCGTGTCAGATCAGCACCAGGAAGCTGGCTGTCGGAGTGCTGAGAGAAATACGCTGCCTCTTCACCGCTCTGGGACACGCTGAGGTACAGACGAGACAAAAAACTCACCAAACAAACAAACAACACTGCAGGAATCCTGCACAGTATGGAATCAGATTTTTATATTTCAGAATTTCTCACAGTAAATTTGATCATACAAGCAGAGGGTTTTTAATTCGGAGCAGGCAAGAAGTGTTAAAGGCTGCAGGCCCGGACGAGTTGGTGTCCTCAAAAGCATGGAGAGCAGTGTGGTATGAGACTGAACGTGTACTGCTATGCAGAGCGTCCTCTGCACCACGTGCAAGATTGTGCAAGAAGTATAAAGCCTGGTTAGCTAAGAACATGCATGCAAACTTTGTGTAAAATCTTTGACCTCTGCAGGGGTTGGCAGTTTTTAAGCCACATGCAAAGCACTGAGTCTGTACAGTCACAACATCCTCTGCAGCCAGACAGAGAAGAAACCTGCCAATGCACCTTTTATTTACAAAATAACATCAAGATATTGATGTCTGAAAAAGCAATTGAAATATAAAATGTGCAGGACAATCTTCTCTAACTTCTGTTCAGATTTAAAGTAATGAATATACAGCCTATGGACAAATATTACCAACACTTTCCCCTGAAGAGGGAGAAAGGAGTTGGAAGTCGAGCCGTCTGACCGTAGCCGTGATTAGATGTGCAGCATATGCAGCCCGTGACTCCTCTCACACTGTATGACGCTGTTATAAATATAGCTGATTCTATAAGCGTCTCTCCCTGCAGGATGATGACAAACCCATGATAGAGGTCATGGACCAGCTGAGCCCGGCTGTGATGGACAGCTTCGTTCATGTGGCCGTCTCCGACTCTGTAAGTGTGTATCAGTAACATTTGTACAACACATTCATATCTGCTGCTGTGTGTCATTCATCATCTCCCCCTCTGCTGCTGCTGCAGTCCACGCTGCCGCTCAACCACCACGTGGACCTGCAGTGGCTGGTGGAGTGGACGGCTCGCCTGGTGAGCAGCTCCTACGACGTGAAGAGCCCCAGCCACGTGTGGATCTTCGCCCAGTGCCTGAAGGACCCGTGGGTGCTCTGCCTGCACATCTTCCTGCGGCAGGAGCACCTTCCCAAACACTGCCCCATCGCGCTGGGATACGCCTGGCCCTACGCCTTCACACGGCTGCAGCTGCTGCTGCCGCTGGTCGACCCAAAGTACAAAAACACTCATTATATCGTCCTATTCATCAACAACCGCTTAGATACCAGTGTTTGATGATGCTCTCGTCTTCCTGCAGCAGTCCAGTGAATGCGAAGAAGACGAGCACGGCGGGCTCCAGCGACAGCTACATCTCTCTGTGGAGGAACTACCTGATCCTGTGTCTGGGCGTGGCCAAGCCCAGCATCATGTCCCCCGGACACCTCAGAGCCTCCACGCCAGAGATCACGGCCACCACGCCCGACGGCAGCGTCACCTACGACAACAAGGTGAGAGGAAAAAAATCTGAAAAGACTGTAAATGTTTGGGATCGTTTAATGATTTCCAGGACATGAAAATCTTCAGAAATTCACAGATACTCAAAGAAAAATGACTTATAACCACCGTTTATTTTTGATATTTTAATTATTCTGCCATATATTTCTTTAACAGCATTTTATTAAAATGGTTAGTCTTGTAGCAAATACAGTATAACATTAAATTAATATCCAAATAAATAAAAAGATTTGAGTTAAAACTGAAGATCACATGATATTCTACACTTTCTAGTCCAGTGATGATTATCAAAATAAAATTTATAAAAAAAGAAACAAATTCTGTAAAAGTATTCAAATATAAAATAATTATGTACATAATAATTCATATAAATCAAATTCCAAGAAAATAAATGGTAAAAAAAAAAATAAACAAAAAATTCCAACTAAAATAATTTATAAATAACAAAAATAAAATGTTAGAAAATAAAAAAATAATTACAAAAAATAATTAATACAATATAATAATACAAACAAAACTTTAAGAACTTTGTGTTTTAATAACATTTATTAATAAGCTCTATTTTGATGCTTTTTTATGCGGTCTAGCACATATTTTTATTGTGTATTACATTAATTCGAGGGCCTGATTTGGCCCCCAGACTGTATGTTGATCGTCACTGATTTATGTGTGTGTTTCGTGGCTCAGGTGATAGGCACGCCCTCCGTCGCCTGGCTTTTAAAACAACTCGTCCCGCTGATGAGAGCTGAGAGTCTGGAGATCACAGAGTCTCTGGTGCTGGGCTTCGGATGCACAAACGCTCTGGTCTTCAGGTAATTATACACGGACAACTGATATCATGTTACCTGCTAAGATGTCAAATAATCTGCTAAATGCAAAATCAATTTGATGCTCAGATGACTGTTCCAGAGCCATAAATCTTCTGTTGTTATCTGAGAATAAACACACTCTGAATGGAGGGAATGCCACCAGACAGATGCACAATAGAAAATAAACGACGTGCTGGATTTGCTCCTAATCTCTTACATAAGAAAGCCTTTTCACGCTGCCTTCTTCTGTTACTGCATCCACTCTGTCCTTACATTCTCCTCATAACTGAGATGAGCCGCGTGCCTCTCTGACACCCAGAGGAGAAAAGGAAGACGCTGCGTCACTGATGGAGCACAGATATCACATTTCTTCTTCCATTGTGACGCGGGAGGCATTTCATTTTAAAAACAGATCATCTATTTTTACCCTGAGATGCTCGTTGTTAGAAAAGAGATTAAGCTCTCCCCCGGACAACATTTGTCGAACATGACCGTGTGTGAGGATTAGTGGTTTTAAAGGCCTGTGATGGATGGATGTGTGTTAACAAACTATTCTGTTCCCACAAAACAAGCAGCATGAAAGCAATCAATTGATTCTTCGCTCTCTGATGCTGCTTACAGGGAGCTGGTGGAAGAACTGCATCCGCTGATGAAGGAGGCGCTGGAGCGGAGGCCGGAGGTAACACACACACACACACACACACACACTGACAGAGAAACACACTGAAACAGGATCAGATCCACTTTATTGATCCCAGATGGAAAATGTGAAAATAAACTCCAGATGAAGTGAATCCAGCAGTTAATTACAGTGCAGAAGTAAAACTTTCAGGCTATTTGAGTTTATTTCCAAAGGTTAATCATTTATTTTTTTTATGAAAATTGACTCACAGTCACTTTTCGTTTCAAGAAACAATTTTCCATGTATAAACAAAACAATACATGCACACATATTTGCATTAAATAGGCTTTAATTGATCCCTAAATGGGAAATTTAGGTGCTGCAGCAGCACAAAGACAGAAGTAATTACACATAATTACCCCAAAAAAAAAGAGTTGTATACATTTAGTACAAGAGTGGAAGTCGAGAAATTAACTACACAAGAATAATTAAGACAATGTTGGAGGTAAAGTGACACACGGGGCTGCAAAAGCAGGTTTACAGTAATGAAAAACTAAAGATATTTTACTGATTAAACAAACAATAATAAACGTATTAATCCCCCAAATGTTCAAACTGTTGTCGTCTGGCATTCACACATCCTAGCACCAATATTATAATACTGGGAATACTGGAATAATCCTGACTGTTTATATATATTTTTACTGCCCCCTGAATATGGAAACAGTTTAAACCAGAATAATAGATACTGAACATCTGAATTAATACAGCAAAATCTGAATATAATATAGTACATGATGTGGTTTAACATATTAACATAGTATATTGTGATAAAGTTCAGTATAGTACAGGGTTCAGTGTATAAGGAATAATAATTATAACACTAAAATTGTCCCGAAATCCTTTTTAAACTTAATTCAGTGTGTTTAACATTTAGTCTGTTGGTCTGTCACCAAAGCAGTTCACTTTTTGGCGTGCAGGAGACACATCTCATCATTATTTGCTCACTTTCTGGCATGCTTGAAAAATAAAAATAAAAAAACGATGCTCATTAGTCTTTTGAGATCATCTTTTCTGCTGCTTTTTCGAACTCGTCCCACAAAGATTTGATCTTGCTACGCTGCCGAACACAATGAAACAACGTCTGATTCACAATTTTTATGCATAAATCTGCTGATTTTTTTCATGCAATGTTTACATACATTTAGCAGTGAGCTGAAAACCTGCGTGTGCTTTCAGAACAAGAAGCGCAGAGAGAGGAGAGATCTCCTCCGGCTGCAGCTGCTCAGGATCTTTGAGCTGCTGGCGAATGCAGCCGTCATCAGTGACAGGTAGCTCACACACACGTACACATGTTTACGTCTCTATGTCAAACAAAGCTTATTAACCTGATTAACACTAATAGTAATAATTTAATTGAAATTAATGAAATTATTATTAATATTAGTTTTACAATATATAAGAAACAGCTCTATATGTTCTGCTGGAGAGAAACGTGGAAATAAATTTTTTTTTACTTTGAAAATCAATAAATTGTCTGATTGTTATTATTAAAATGATTAGAGTGAATTTTTGATGGCTGTGAAAGTTAAATATATATAAAACAAAGCTTCATTAACCTTATTAACCTTTAGGTATTAACTTGGCTACAGAGTAAACAATGATTATTGAAGAATTTAATGGAAATTAATTAAATTATTATTACTATTAGTAATTAATAATAATTATTATATTCTCCTATTATTATTATCATTATTATAGTAAATTATTATTGCTGTTTTTTACAATATAGAAGAAATATTATATTATTTTTTATAATAAGACTTTATTTATTATAATATTCTTCTATTATTATTATAATTTTATTACAGTTATTATTATCGCTGTTTTTTATCATTCTAATTACAGTAACGTTGAATTATATTAATATTATGGGATTGTTATTATTACTATTGTTCTAATAATAAAAAAATTAAAACAATAAATGATTTAATTCATTTTAAAGAATTTATAAAATTTTGCAAAAAAACATGACACAAGAATAAAATTGATAAATAATATAAAATCAAAAATAATAAAGATAGAAATAAGACAAATACAGGACGGATCATTTTGGGGACAAAAGAAATGACAGTGACGGCTTTATTAAAATCCCTTGTAGCTGATGCACATATAAAACCAAGTTTCCTGCTCTGCAGCACCAACGGAGCGCTGGAGCGGGACTCCCTGGCTCTGGGCGCCCTGTTCCTGGAGTACGTGGATCTGACCCGGATGCTGCTGGAGGCTGAGAATGAGAAGGAGCTGGACGTGCTCAAAGACATCAGAGCTCATTTCAGCGGGATGGTGGCTAATCTCATCCAGTGTGTCCCCGGTAAATCATTTTACTGCTTGTTTCAAATCGTATAACATGTCATACTTCACTGTTTTAACCCTCCATCTCTCTCTGTCTGCACAGTCCACCACAGGCGCTTCCTCTTCCCGCAGCAGTCTCTCAGACACCATCTCTTCATCCTCTTCAGCCAGTGGGCCGGGCCCTTCAGCGTCATGTTCACGCCGCTCGACCGCTACAGCGACCGCAACCACCAGATCACTCGCTACCAGTACTGCGCTCTCAAGGTACGGCGTGCCCACGCTTAGTCAGACACACACACACACACACACACACACAGAAAGCTCCCTGTTCACGCAGCTCTCCTCCTGTGTTTCAGGCCATGTCAGCAGTTCTGTGTTGCGGTCCCGTGTTTGACAACGTGGGTCTCTCTACTGACGGTTATCTCTACAAATGGCTCGACAACATCTTGGCGTGCCACGACATACGGGTAGGTCAGCTCTCAGATCTAGTTTCAGCACATTATTTTTTTTATCCTCTTGCTCCTTTTGTGCTCTGTCTCACCTGTGGTTCTGCCCCAGGTGCACCGTCTGGGATGTGAGGTGGTGATCCTGCTCCTAGAACTGAACCCGGACCAGATCAACCTGTTCAACTGGGCCGTGGATCGCTGCTTCACCGGGTCGTACCAGCTGGCGTCCGGCTGCTTCAAGGCTATCGCCACCGTCTGCGGAAACAGGTGAGGAATCATGCATTTTTTACATTTGTTGGACTTTCTTCGCCCTCTATATGTTCTGCTGGAGAGAAACGTGGAAATAACATTTTTTTTTACTTTGAAAATCAATAAATTGTCAGATTGTTATTATTAAGGTAACATGATTAGAGTGAATTTTATGATGGCTGTGAAAGTTATTTAAAAAAAACACCAGTTACTATTATTTTTATAGACTTGAGACAATATCCAGTAAAATATATATAAAACAAAGCTTCAATAACCTTATTAACCTTTAGGTATTAGCTTGGCTACAGAGTAAACAATGATTATTGAATAATTTAATGGAAATTAATTAAATTATTATTACTATAAGAAATTAATAATAATTATTATTTTCTCCTATTATTATTATCATTATTATAGTAAATTATTATTGCTGTTTTTTTTTATCATTATAATAACAGTAACGTTGAATTCTAATAATAGTATGTTTTTGTTATTATTACTATTGTTCTAATAATAATAAAAATTTTAACAATAAATGATTAAATTAGTTTTAAATAATTGATCAAATTTAGCAAAATAACATGACACAAGAATGAAAGTGACAAATAATATAAAATACAAATAATAAAAAAATAAATATAACAAATACAGGATGGATCATTTTGGGGATGAAAAGCAAAATAAATTAAAAAAAATTAAAAATTAAAAAAAGGTGGCCAATGTTAAATGAACATCCAAGTGAAACAGAGGATTAATAAAAAAATAAAAAAATAAATAAGAAAAAACATAATGAACATAATTGGTCAGTGACAGCTCTATTAACATCCATGCATTGTTTTTTATTATATTTAAATATTTATATGTGATTCCCTTCACTGACTAAACTTCCATTCCCTCTGACGTTCCCAGGAATTACCCGTGTGACCTCGTGACTTTGCTCAACCTGGTGCTGTTCAAGGCGTCAGACACCAGCAGGGAAATCTATGAGATCTCCATGCAGCTGATGCAGGTACACACACACACACACACACACACACACAGAAGAATACGTGTTTATTGCACTCAAACACAACACATAAAGCCCAAACCTGAGCATCTGACTGTGTGTGTGCAGGTGCTGGAGTCCAAGCTGTGTGCGTACTCGAAGCGGATGGTGGAGCAGAAACCTGGTAACATCTTGTACGGGACACACGGCCCCCTGCCGCCCCTCTACAGCGTCAACCTGTCCCAGCTCTCCATCCAGCTGGCCAGCATGTACCCCGAGCTCACGCTGCCGCTGTTCTCAGGTACATTCATCAGGGTTATACACACAGGATACTGGAATATTCATTACACAGTCAGGAAACAGGACCAAGACTAGAATCCTGTTATGTTTCTTTTGTAGAGAACAGAACATCGTAATCACAGGCGGAAATAAAGACTCACTAACCTGTTATGTCTCCATAATCTATTATGTTTCAGCAGCATGTTAGAATAAATCCTCATGAACCCTAATACCTGCCAGCAGGTTTAAAAAGTATATCTTTATCTTTTCAAAAATGACCAAAATGCACATTTTATCATCCAAAAAACCTGTAAAAACAGGAGTCGATCATGCTCGATGAAGGACTTTCAAGGCAAAAAGTAACTAAAATGAAGCTTAAAATTGTGGATTTTCTTCAAAATCAATTTATTCTACATGTCTTATTTAAAAATTGTGCAAAAAATAACCTGTTTGCACGAACCAGATCCTGTTAAAAACATTAAATTCTGCTCCTCAGAGACTCTGTGAAGCCAGGATTGATTCTGCTGAGACGTGGCAAATATTTACTGAAAATCTGTTTACACAGAGCAGAGGGGAGAGGACAGGAGAGGCTGCAGACATGCCAATAGTTCAATATGTATAGCATGTGCTGACTTGTGGGCACTTTTACAGCTTTTAAAAATAATTTAGCAAGAAAAATCAAACATTTTCTTTTGATATGATTTATGACATCACAACTTTCGAGTTGTTTCCACTTCTAGGCATGATCGTGCTGATTCCATAGAAGTGCAGGGTTTATATGTTGCTCTATTATTATAATACATTGCAGGGAAAAACAAGGCAGGGGTGAGTAAAATGTGACAAGAGAAAAAAACACCCTATAACTGCTTGTTGGGGTTCAAAATGCTCTTTTATCTTGACGTTACATCCCAGTTTGCTCTTCAAACACTGTAGGAGGAATAATCTGTTTAAACCCTCACATTTTTCCCCCTGAGACGGATGTTAAACATGTTTTTCTCCTGTTCCTGCACTCATTAAACTAATTAAATGTTGTTTTTGTCCTTGCAGAGGTGAGCCAGCGTTTCCCCACCACACACCCCAACGGCAGACAGATCATGCTGTCCTACCTGCTGCCCTGGCTGAGTAACATCGAGCTGGTGGACACGGGGCTGCTGCCCCCGGCCTCCAGCCCCTGCACCCCAGAGGAGGAGCCCCGCGGTCAGGGCCAGGGCCTGGCCCCCAGTCTGAGGGGCAGCGGCTGGGGCTCGCTGCAGGCCACCTCGCTGGTGCTCAACAACCTCATGTTCATGACTGCAAAGGTGAGTCTGTGAGATGAATCCCCCTTTATTTCTGGTCAAATCTGCAGCCTTTTGACTGTTTTTATCCTTCACGTTATCAGTATGGAGACGAGGTTCCCGGCCCGGAGATCGAGAACGCCTGGAACGCTCTGGTGTCCAATGAGAGGTGGAGCAACAACCTGCGGATCACGCTGCAGTTCCTGATCAGCCTGTGTGGAGTCAGCAGTGACACCACACTGCTGCCCTATGTAAGTTCAGCCCCAATACACCAACATGCTGCAAAGAAATGTCAGGAAAACTGAAAGCGAAGGCTCCAATGGAATCGATAAAGAGGTTCACCTGTTAAAACTCCAGCTTTTCAAACATATTTTGTAGTAAAATTGTGTCAAATATACTTGAAATACTTGAAAACTATGACAGGAAGAAAGATTTTAGACATAAATATAGTTTGGTTTCTCATTTTGCAGCCAATGTTCCTAATTATTTGATGTAACTAATAAAGCTACATATACATACATACATAAGTTGGCTTAAAAACTAATTTCCCTTATAGAGACAGATAAAGGTTTTAATCTGGAATGCACAGTTCATTATAAGAGTAAAATAAACCATAAAACAGGGCGTGCTTTTACTTTGACCCTTTCAGTGTGTTTTCAGAAAAAAAAGAGTAAATTGAAAGTTGATTGTGACATTTTAGTTGCCTAAAAAATCTCTTGTTTAGCTTTAAAAAAAGTCACTCAGTTCATTTTGAAATAGCAGTGCACTTTGCTCCAGCAAATTTACATCCAAAACAGATATTGACGGCTAAAAATGTCTAAAAAAGAGTCTATGAATCAGTTTCTCACGTAAGGCTCAAGTTTAAAAACACCACATAGAGAAAACAAACTTTAATACTATGTAATATGTTGTTTTTCCAATATTTTGTCAATCTTACATCATGCATATCTAAAAATTAAAAGCTTTACACTGCATGTATTCCAGCTTTTTTAGATTATAAAAATGCTGTAACAATCCTGTCTGTTTGTATCTGTGTTAGATCAAGAAGGTGGTGATCTACTTGTGTCGTAACAACACCATCCAGACGATGGAGGAGCTGCTGTTCGAGCTGCAGCAGACCGACCCGGTGAACCCGGTGGTCCTGCACTGCGACAACCCGCCGTTCTACCGCTTCGCCGCCAGCAACAAGGCCTCCACCTCGCAGACAGGTGAGAGGACACAGCAGGTTTTATATACGACAGCTGGCAGACTGGGCCGTGTTTCTGAATCTCTGTCTCATGTTTAGGCACCACGTCCAGCAGCAACACGGTGGTGGCCGGACAGGAGAACCTGACGGACACGGACGAGAACAAGCTGGTCAGAGAGAGCGAGGAGCGGTCAGTGATAGGACAGAAACACCTGAATGTGGAAGAAACAAGAAGCATCAAACTGTCAAACTTTTCACTCACAAAATTAGTTTAATTTGCAGATTTTTTGACCCTTTATTGTCGTGTGTTTCTTGCAGCATGGCCCGCGCTCACAACAGGCTGGAGTCTCGCTACAGCAACAGCTCCGGAGGATCCTACGAGGACGAGAAGAGTAAGTGGACTTTGTTCATGTTTTCATTTTGCTGTTTTCTCAGCACAACCTCACATTTATGACCTGATAATTAGTTTTCACTTTCACCTCCTGGATGAACATTTTAAACTCCAAAACACACAAAAAAAAACAATGAATAAGATTTAAAAAATTCAGTTTTTTTACTTTCAAAAGCACGCTAAATGGAGGATTTTAATATAACCTATAAAAGGGAAAATGAGGAGAACATCTAGTTCTATATTTTTATTCTAAATATATTGCTGAAGGTTTTACTCCGTCAAAATTTGATCATCCTGCCGTGACCGACGACAAGATGCCCTCAAAGAATTTTACAGACTTTTTTAAATATATAAAGTGCCTGTTAAAGTGCAATACAAATTAAATATATTATTAGTATTATTATTATTATTAGAATAGGACTCCTTCTGTCCTTCAACCTCAGGTTGACTCCTGTCAGTAAAATTAAAACAGCTAGAAAATGAGAGAGAAGAAGAGATTGAGGTTGAGAAAAAGACGAATATGACAACAAGAACAGCTCTAAATGATCATCTATGACTAATGAAAGTATTAATGCTTATGGAGAATATAATAAAATCCAATTACAGCAGTAGAAACCGTAATAACTGAAGGAATAAAACGAATGCTAACAGAAGTCGTAGCAGTGAATATGATGATATTATACAAAAACAGCAGAAATATCTGAAGTAATAGCAGAAACAAGAAAAAAATCAGGCTAATAATGCTGATGGTGAATGTACAAACTTGCTTAACATGTACAATGTGTGCTCACACACATACACACACACACACACACACACACACACACACACACACACAGCCGGGGGACTCACAGCTGCCTGTGATTCAGCTCCAGGACAAGAATTCTTCCTCTCAGTACATAATGTTCACACTTTAATGTGAGACTTTGGTGCTAATTGTCTCTAATCTCAGCCATAAAAAAAACACGTACAGATTGACAGTAAACAGCCTGAATGTTGCAGACGCCACTTGAGGACAGAATAGCTGAATAAACACAGTTTATTCTGGTTTTATCTGGACCCGAGCCAAGGAAAAAACACTGGACCAGGACACTATTATCAGTTTATATGATAGATTTTACACTGAATCACCACAATTAGACAGCGTTTTTTATTCCCAAGTGCTCTAAGATGAAAAATATCTTCTGTATATATGTTTTTACATGTTTATGTGTTTTATATGTTCAGCCTTCATTAGGTTTTTAATGTTTATTTAACACTTTTTAGCAAGGATCAGTTACTTCCAAGACACTATTTTGAATAGAGAATAATTAAAATGTTAGTTAATGAGCTTCAGAGGTTGCAGGTTAGGTTTTTGCACGGTGAGCTAATTTAGCTGGCTGCAGTTTCATATTTTTTATACAGAGATATCTTGACAAGTGCATCCTTTTTTAGTTGTTAACACAATGAAATAGAGCCTTTTGCATTCATATAATATGTAACAAAACAAAGAACAAAGAAAGAAAAAGCTCAGAACAAGAAAGCTCCTTTCATTTTAATCAATTCTAATCTATCTAATATAATAAATCCAAAATGAAAGATATAGCAAGTATTTAGAAAGAAACAATACTCTACAAGCTCTGAAACTTCATGTGCACAAAAATGTGTCATTCACTTGTTTATTTGTTAAATTAAGGGTCTTTATGTATTCTTAAATATTGCTGTTTAACCTTTCAAAATGTCAAACATTTAAGCGAAATATTTAAAATCAAAACATTTATACAGGAATATATAACAAAGAGTTTATAATAATTTTTATAATCTGCCTTTTAAAAACTGAATGTGCAAAAGAAAAGAAACTAATTGCACATTTATTAGAAAAACACAGCTGCAAAAATGCAGCTGAACCGCTCTGCTTCGACTTTGCTCCTGTTTTAAACTCCCGTGTTGTGATGAGCTGCTGTGGGCTGTTTGTAAGCCGCCTGTCACATCAGCTGTTCGTCACCACTTTGATGTTTGGGTGGGAAAATAGTTTTTTTTTGTGCTTGAGGGTCTCGTGAGTCATTAAAGTTCAGACAGGGAGCCTCTTCTCTGTGTTTTTATTAATTAAATCTCCTGTTTCTGCAGCCGACCCGCTCCCTCCGTACGCTGGATGGCTGCTGGGCGTTCTGGAGACCAACCACCCTCAGCCGCTACCGATGCCCGTTAACGGAGGCTGCTGGGCTCCTCTGGTGGACTACCTCCCAGAAACCATCACACCGAGGGGGCCGCTGCATAGGTACACACAAACACACAACAACCACAAAAACAATCAGCTATTAACAAGCATAAAAAAGACAAGAATTCAAAATCTAATTCCAATAATTAGATTGATTCTTTGTGCATTTCTGGACGGATTACACTAATAGTGTCTTGGAGCTTCTTTGCTATTTGCACACATTGAAATGAGATCATTTGCATGCATTTGGAGCAAAATTATACCCTTTCCATGCAAAGATGAGCGCTGTTTGTCACACGTATTATGAGCGTCTTTAAAGAGCGAGAGTGCATTCAGAGACAGAGACGGAACTCTCAGCTGTTTATAGAGAATACAGAACATCATAAACGAACAAACCTCTGGCTCAATCTGAATATTCTCCCATCAGCTCACTGTATGAAACTGTAAAAGAACCTTATTTAAACCTTGAAGAGCTGCTGACTAACTGTACATCTGATCGACGTGTCCGACTCCAGAGATTTAAACAATCAGTGAAGTTATGCTGCGGCGCCTCGTGCGTAAATATGCACATTACCTCTTTTATCTCTGCTGCAGTTAAATGAGCCGAGTCTGCTCTTTCAAATTAAAAAACAGCACAAAGATCGTTGGTTCCTGCTGGTTCTGATGGTTCTGCAGACAGTGTGCATCTGTTTGGGAGTTACACAACTGATGCATTAACCTCAAGACTGTTTCAATCCTGCACAAAAAGCTGCAGAACTTTATCTGTGCCTTGCTAGCATGGATTAGTCCTTTAGTTGGGGTTGTAAATGATGTGTAATTCACGGTGCTTTCTGTGAATTCACCCTCAGAGCTGGAACAGGGACGTTCCCGTCAGCAGGGCGAGGTATTTTCTCACACAGACTAGTTCCACCTCGTCACAGACGATCTGATAAACTCCAGCTCAGAATGAGCCGGAGCCAGCTCGCTCCGTCTCTCTGCTATGTGGAGAATGAATATTAGAGGGAGACGCACTCATTTATCTTCGTCGTCTCTCTCGACACCTTAGAAGTCATTACTGCACATGACATGCGTGTGTCTGCAATAAATGACAGAACTAAAAGTCCCAGCAGCAATAAATAAATGTACAGTAAACAGAACCAGTTTTATAGTTTTAAATGATGATCGATGGTGATGATAACAGCCGAAAGAAACTTTCTGGAATTCAGGTTTTTTCACTATCTTGTGTCACATTCCTTAACCTGCTCATACAGATCCTCGTCATGACTGAAGCACATTTAAGAGGTGATAACAGGCTTCAATGTAGCTTTTTCCGACATTTATTTCTTTATTTCACAAGTGAAACAATAAGCAGTGAGTTGATGGAAAGAAAATGTATTTGAAAAGTTATTTTTAAAGAAAGATCCCTGGTTCAGAATGCTCAAATTTGAATATTTACTTAATATGTAAAGTAAATAAAAAATACTTGTTCTTGGACTTTGGGAAAATATAGACTATGATTATTTTATTATAAGACAAAAGAAAATGGATCCATAATGAAAATAGTAAGTCTTTGATGAACAAACAGTCTTTTTCTTATTTTATTGTCCATTTATTCTGGATAACAAAAACAGAAATGTTAAATTAATGTTGAACTCTGCTATTTGAGGGCCGTCACATTCTTCAGTAAACCACCCGACAGTCTGAACAAAAAACAAGTATTCGTGCTATGTTGTGCGCTCACTCGTGTGTGTGTGTGTGTGTGTGTGTGTGTGTGTGTGTCGGTCCTCAGGTGTAACATCGCCGTGATCTTCATGACTGAAATGGTGGTGGACCACAGCGTGAGAGAGGACTGGGCTCTTCACCTGCCGCTGCTGCTGCATGCCCTCTTCCTGGGTAGGTGAACACACACACACACACACACACACACACTCATCACAGAACTCAGATATGATCCACCTTCCTCTGTGCACAAGTAAACGCTTTAGCTGAAAGGAAAAAGTGTAATTTAGAATCTGTTTATTTTATTTTATTTTATTATTTTATTTTTAATTTATTTTATATTTTATCTTATTTTTTATTTTATTTTATTTCATCTTATTTTTTTTATTTTATTTTGTATTTTATTTTATTTTATTAATTATTTTATTTATTTGTTTTATTTTTCATCTATTTATTTTTATTTATTTATTTATTGTAATTTTTTATCTGTATGTTTATTCTGTTTGTTTCCCTTTATTACTGCACTGTTTAATGCATATCTGATGTACATTTTGCATCATATGCAGCAATATTTATGTATGCAATATGTTTTTTATACCCTTTTTTATTTTACATCACGGATCTTGTCTCAGATAATGTTTTATGTCAAAAAAAAGTTAAAAAAAGTGGAATTTAAACAAAATAAACAGCCTAAATTTCAGCCATAAAATACACAAACTGCCATGTAAATTTCTGACCAGATGTATTTTGCAGAGTGCGAACTTCAATAAGGGAACAGAGGTGGAAAAAAAGAGAAAAGATCAACACTAATTAGTCACTGTCTAGCCAAAAAGGGTGTTTAATCACAAACACAGTGCAGGTATTTTCTCTGACGTCCGGTAAGTTCGTGGCGTGACAGCGTGAGCTTTTATCTCCCAGACGTGCGTTTGAGGACAGATCGTCCTCTTGACTCACTGAAGACAGCGACACACGGCGTTATCTGACACGTGGACACATACCTGCGCTGCATGTTCAGCATACTCAACCTCAAGCTCAGGTCGTCTTTATTTCCACCTTCATGCTTCGGTGTACGTGAGGAATCCGTGTATTGTTTCATTATTTTTTCACTGGCTGCGTAGTGAAGGAAATATTTTATTTATAGAGCGTGTTTATAATAGAAACAGGAGATACTATCTCCTCTGTGTGGAGCAAACAATAAGTGGACATTTAAAGAGAGAATGTGTAACATTTCCGCTTTATGTTAACTATAAACAAGACTGATAGATCTGACTGGCAAAGAGCTGCGACACTGTTTACACAATAAAAGTACTTTTTGGTATAGGTGTCAAGATGTAGTCGTCAGTCTTGATGTGTCTGCAACCTGATTCCTAAAAAACTGAAAGAAAACATTTAGAAAAATCATAATAATAACTTTATTTCTATAGCTTACAAAGTGCTTTGACAGAGAGCAGTTTATCACAGAGGAGAAAGATGTCATAAGGACCAAAAAATACTCTTAAATAACAATAAAATAATAATAATCAATCACAAGACATTCTCAGATACTGAGGAAAAGTTTCCTGAACAGAATTAGAAGGTAAAATAAACAAGCAGTGATGGGAAAAAGAAAGTTGTTATCTCTCAATAAAAAAAAAAGTAGTTTCTTCATTTCTTATAACAAAAAGGTGTGTTTTAGCCTTTGGAGATATATCAGTGTTACAGTGTTCAAGTGTTTTTATAAATCCTGAGCCAGCCAACATGGACCAAGCTTCTTTTTGTCCTTTTATTTTGAAAGTTTTCTCCAAAGAACGACAGCAGTGAGCAATGGGGGAAACTGCAGCTATGTTCAACACACAAACACAGATAACATCATGTAACATTAACCCTGATATATATAAAATGTGTGTTTTATGATCCAGGTCTGGACCACTACAGACCAGAGGTCTACGAACACAGCAAGCGCCTCCTCCTCCACCTCCTCATCGCCCTCTCCTGCAATAACAACTTCCAGGTCAGGACCCGTAAACTCTTCATTATTATCATGAACTGACAAACGTTTATTCAGTCAAAAGTAAAGAAGAATCTTCCTCTTTGTGTTTCCAGGTAATAGCTTCAGTTCTCATGCTGACGAGAGAAATCAGTGACAACAAGACGCTCACGATCAAGTCCAGCTACCACACAGAGTACCAGCAGTCCCGTAAGGAGAAAATATCAATCAGCATGATAAAGCTGCAGGGATTTATATATTAATAACGCACTTTATTTAATGATATCATCACGATACTCCTTCAGATGCTCCTGACTTCCTGCGGGAGTGGCAGGCGTCTCCGGTGGCCGACTCCGGCCTCAGCTCCACCTCCAACTCCTCCTCTGCCAGCCTGGGCGGCGGCAGCACGGCGGGCAGCGTCGGGAACCTGCCGCTGGTCACCCCCGACGACCTGGAGGACCTGGAGGACACGCCCAACGAAACCGACGAGAAGACCAACAAACTCATCGAGTTCCTCTCCACCAGGTACGCTGAGGTGTCTGTGTGTGTGTGTGTGCACATGCTGTATTCGTGCTGGTGTAACGTGTGTGTGGTGCTGCTGGTGGCGGGTATACAGTGCCTGGAGTACTGTGTTGTTGTTGCTCAGAGCGTTCGGGCCGCTGTGGGTGCACGAGGACATCACGCCGAAGAATCCCAACTCCAAAAGCACGGAGCAGCTCTCCAACTTCCTGCGCCACGTCGTCTCCGTCTTCAAGGAGTCCAAGTCAGGTCAGACACCTGCTCACATTTTACATTTTACTCACTGTGTCCTCGTATTTCTCTGCAATATATTAAATATCTGTAAATCTATCAGTCCTGCAGCTCTGTGGAATCAAATAAAAATGTCTTTTGTGCAGAGAAACACAGTTATAATGATATAAATCATTAAAAAAAGAAAAAGCACAAGTTGAATTTCTCTGATAATTTAAAAAAAAAAAATTTAATAAATTGGAATTTAGATAAACAACATTTTTCCAAGTGCCCACAAGTCTGAAAAGTATCAGGGATAAAAAAAATTATGTCTCCACATATTCCACATATTGAAGTTTTTGCATGTTTGCAATCTCTCCTGTCCTCTCCTCTGGGCTCTGTGTAAACAGCCTCTCCTGTCCTCTCCTCTGGGCTCTGTGTAAACAGATTTTCAGTGAATATTTGTCACGTGACCGTTGGTCTCAGCAGAATCAATCCTGGCTTCACAGAGTCTCTGAGGAGCAGAATTTAATGTTTCTAACAGGATCTGGTTATTTAAAACACTTTATTTTGGTTGACGTTTTAAATAAAACATGTAGAATAAAGTGACTTTGACAGAAATATCACAATTTTAAGTTTCGTTCTGGTTACTTTTTTGAAAAGGAAACTTTTGGTACCTTCGATAAACTGTTTTTTTTTAGTGATAATTTAAAGAAAACATTAAAAAAAAAGTTGAATTTCTTTCATTTATTATATAAAACTTGGGTGGGGGGAAGTAAATCTATTTATACAACATTTTTCCAAGTTATTTTTGGCAAAAAAAAAAGTATTTTCAGCTCAGATTTGGTTATTTTTCCTGATGGAAGCGTTTGTCACACATGGTTCATTCAAGGACTTTCGGAAATGTTTAATTCCTTAATATTTTCTGTTTTTACAGTTTCTGGCTTTAATGAAAACTTTTATTAATATGCCTTAAAAGTCTAAAGTTTAGAGGGTTGAAATAATGAGTTTAAAGCCGTTTCTGTGTTCTGTTGAGAGGCGATCCACCAGACTGATGCAAAATCCAACATATTGGCAGAAAAAGCTCAACAAATTGTGCAACAAACCAACCTGAGTGTGTTTGTGTGCATGTCTTCATGCGTCTCTGCTCCCTCAGACTTCCACCTGGAGCAGCAGCTGAGCGACGTGGCTCTGCAGACGGCTCTGTGCAGCTCGTCGCGTCACTACGCCGGGCGCTCCTTCCAGATCTTCAGGGCGCTCAAACAGCCCATCAACAATCACGCCGTCGCCGACCTGGTGTCACGGCTCGTCGAGGTGGTCGGGGAACACGGGGACGAGGTGCAGGTGAGGGACGACAACAGAGACTTAAAACTTATCTGTTAACAAAGCCTTTCTGTAATTTTAGATAACAGTAATTTCCTCTATTTCTGTGAATATATTTGGTTTTAAAATGTTATTACCTCGGGGAAAACAATGTTATGTTTTCCCCGGAGTTTGTCTGTCTGTCTGTCTGTCTGTCTGTCTGTCAGTTAGTTAGTTAGTTAGTTAGTTAGTTAGTTAGTTAGTTAGTTAGTTAGCAACATAACTCGAGAATTTGTGTACGGATTTGGATTAAATTTTCAGGAAATGTTCACAATGATACCAGGAGGAAGTGATTAAATTTTGGGGGTGATCGCTGGTTACGACCATAGGCACCGATTCGTTTTTCCATGTTTTTGCTGCTAATTTTAATGCACTTTCGGCTGCTTTCTGTGCATTAAAAGGTCTACAAATAAAGATCATTCATTCATTCATTAAGCCTGTAAATGTCGGTGTGTTTCAGGGCTACGTGATGGAGGTGCTGCTGACGCTGGAGTCAGTGGTGGTGAATCTAGCAGAGTGTCTGAAAAACAGCGACCTGATGGCAGCTCTAACCAGGTACGCCTCAGTGAAAAATCTGACTTTAGCTGTTGTGTTGCTAAAACTAATCTTCCATTTAACTCGTGTGTGTGATTCCCAGGACGTCGTCTCCAGACTTTGTGACAAGTGACAAACTGATGAACAGGAAGAGCACGGGTCAGCTGAACTTCCCCGGTCCAGGGTTTGCAGGTCTGTCATCTCAGCGCCACCAGCGCTCGTACTCCGTTCCCAAGAAGTTCGGCGAGTGCGGCCACCACGCGAATGACCCTCCGCGCAGCGCAACTCTGGATCGCATTCAGGCAAGACAGGACGAGTTCAGTGTGACACTTTAATCACACGACAGTCCAGCAGTCATTGTTATTATATTATTTCAACCTGCAGGCCTGCAACAACCACGGCCTCTCCCGGACCGGCAGGACGTCCGGCTCCTGCACGTCCTCCACCAATCGCATCGATCCAAGCGTCCTGTCGGATCCTGCACACGTGTCTCATCCTTCCACGATACTCGCCACAGTGTTCTGGGTGGCCGTGTCGCTCATGGAGTCGGACTTTGAGTTTGAGTACCAGATGTCTCTTCGCCTCGTTCACAAGCTGCTGTCGAAGGTACGTGACGTGTTTCTAGAAGCAGAAGTTCAGGCAGAGAAAGGACGAAAAGTCTGAAAAGGCTCCGAAGATTATAAAGGTTTCAGGCCAGTTTAACCCTGATTCACGTCTCCTGACTGTCTGTTCTGGAGCATTGGTCGCTTACCATGATTGGCCCAGATTATCTCGGATTTTTGGGACCAATATTGATTTTAGAGGAAGAAAATTAACTTAAAATTAACATTTATATAATCCAACATAATATATCTTTGAGCTAGAATGAAAATACAGCCTTTTCTGGTGAATTATGCACCAATATGACCTTGCAAAAGTGCTCAGAAGGCCACTTTCCCAAACAATAACTTTGATGTATCATTATTATACATTATATGTACAATGTATAGCATATTTTAGAAATGATAACTGAGAAAATAAAGAATAAATAGAAAAAGTAGCTAAATAAATATCAGTACTGCATGTTCATTTAAATAAAAAACTAATAAAATAAATGATAAAATGGCGAACACCATTTCTAAATCACCCCAAGCATCGTTTTCTGCATCATATATTGTGTTAAAATAAACATATTGGACAACAAACATACCAATACAGATACATACATAGATAGATAGATTAAATTAGAAGATGATAGTAATGTAAATGTACTTTATTTATACAGCCCTTTACAACAATCCTAGAATAAATAAAATCCAATAAAAAGATGAATAAAAGCAATAAAATACAGCAAAGTAAAATAAGATAAAATAAAATAAAAGTGTGACCATGCTCCTGGGTATTAAAAACCATCCTAAATAAGTCGATTTTTCGCCTGGATTTAAAAAGGTGAAAATATCCTCTTTTATGTCCAGCTTAAGAGCTTCACAAAGCCAAAGAAAACTTAAATAAAAGCTTCTTTCCATATGAATTAAAAAGGATTCCCAGCTGTGTCATTTAATCCAAACTGCATGTTCTCCAGGTGCCTTTGGACCGAGCAGAGAACCGGGAGCGCCTGGAGAAGCTGCAGGCTCAGCTGAGGTGGAGCGGCTTCTCTGGGATCCAGCAGCTGCTGCTGAAGGGTTTCACCTCCCAGGCCACGTCCGACCTCACGCTACAGCTGTTCTGCCAGCTCACGCCCGTGTCCCGCGTGCCCGTGGTGGACAGCTCGCAGTCTATAGGTCGGTGCTGAGGAACGCAGCGATCGACTTCTTGTGTTATTTTATTAGCTTGAAAGTCTGAAGTTTTATTTATGCATCTTTGGCTGCAGGTTTCCCTCTGAACGTTCTGTGTCTGCTGCCTCACCTGGTGCAGCACTTTGGACACCCGACTCAGTTCTGTAAGGAGAGCGCCGAGAGGATCGCACAGGTACAGGGAGAACTATTTAACATAACATAACATAACATCTTATTATTTATCTATTAAATGTAGTTGTCACAGCAGCTCAAGATGCAAACACAATATAAAAAAACAGAATAAAGAATATAAAGAATAAGACAGATTCATACATTTCTGCTATTTGACATTTATTATGAATAATATATATATATTTTGTGTGTTTGTTTGTTTTCCTGAAAGTAATTTGCATTTTCCAGATATTGCACATGGGAGAATATATATTTTAGCATGTTAAATAGGTTGTTGCATGAAGTAGTATGATGAAAATTAATGAATATATTTAAATATGTGCAGAGATATACATAGTATAGTGTAAGTGATATATGTCATGTAAATATAGAAAAATATCTTCTGTATTTTTTCT